>JBBPOR010000005.1:16719-89108 GCA_038091555.1 Leccinum sublutescens | reverse complement strand
CAGACGAACGGTGCGACAACGACACGACGACGACGACGGTTCGTAGGTCCCTCCGTCCCTCCGTCTCTTTGTCGTTCCCTCACCCTTCTGCTAGACTCGTCCACACCGTTAGCGCTGTGTCGAAGCCGTCGACGAACGTGACGACGGGACGGCACAACAACTGGGCAACGACGAGGTGACGAAGGCGCAACGCAGATTGGGAGATGTGACAAACTACACGACGACGATGACGGTTCGTAGGTCCCTCCGTCTCTTTGTCCTTCCCTCACCCACTCCGCTAGATTCGTCCACACCGTCAGCGCTGTGTCGAAGATGTCGACGAACGGGACGACGGGACGGCACAACAGGGCAACAACGACGTGATGAAGGCGCAACGCAGATGGCACAACACCAGGGCGACGACGAGGTGACGAAGGGGCAACGCAGACGGACGGTGCGATAACGACACGACGACGGTTCGTAGGTCCCTCCGTCCCTCCGTCCCTCCGTCTCTTTGTCCTGAGTCCCTCACCCTCCGCTAGACTCGTCCACACCGTCAGCGCTGCGTCGAAGACGAAGACGTCGACGAACGTGATGACGGGATGGCACAACAGGGCAACAACGACATGAAGAAGGGGCAACGCAGACGGACGGTGCGATAACGACACGACGACGGTTCGTAGGTCCCTCCGTCCCTCCGTCTCTTTGTCCTTCCCTCACCCTCCGCTAGACTCGTCCACACCGTCAGCGCTGCGTCGAAGACGAAGACGTGGACGAACGTGAAGACGGGACGGCACAACACCACGGCAACGACGAGGTGACGAAGGGGCAACGCAGACGGACGGTGCGATAACGACACGACGACGGTTCGTAGGTCCCTCCGTCCCTCCGTCTCTTTGCCCTTCCTTCACCCTTCCGCTAGACTCGTCCACACCGTCAGCGCTGCGTCGAATTCGTGGACGAACGTGAAGACGGGACGGCACAACACCACGGCAACGACGAGGTGACGAAGGGGCAACGCAGACGGACGGTGCAACAACGACACGACGACGGTTCGTAGGTCCCTCCGTCCCTCCGTCTCTTTGTCCTTCCCTCACCCTTCCGCTAGACTTGTCCACACCGTTAGCGCTGCGTTGAAGACGTCGACGAACGTGACGACGTGACGAAGGCGCAACGCAGGACCATCGGAGACGACGCGTCAAGTGCGAATCACGTCGAGGCGTTCTCAGCCTACTCTGCCGTGTTATCACTCACGCCCTCGCCTCCTGACACCGTTTTAGTGGGATGGGCGAGGATGGGGCTGCGTTCTCATTCAGTCAAGAAGGTATTAGAAGGCGCAGAAAAGGTACGCTGTGGTTTGCATGGTAGTTTAAAGTGGCTTGACTGTTTTCGTGCCATTTAGTTGATGTTTTCAAAGTATCATCTTTATCGGGCAGTCTGTGATGTTCTTGAAGCAGATGATCGTGTTACAGAGGCGATCGAATGCTTCCAGAATATGAAGATCGATCTGTTGGAGGGGACTCACGTCCTCGATGATCGGCCGCGATGGGCACTCGGTGAGTAATTTCACTCATGTCATAGAGAATAATCTGAGAATCTCCAGATTTCCAACTACGTTGTGTCGAGAAACTGGAGAAGCGCGCCGACATGCCAACGCAATTCCAATGGTCTTCGAGACTTGGGAGATGAAGCGCTCGGACTCGGAATCAATGAAACGTGGCTCTGGGACCTCCGAACGGTCTACCACCACGACTGCGAACTCACGCACACGCGCCATGTCCTACTCTGGCGATCTCCACAGCACGCCCATCCCCATTTTCCTACATTTCAAGTCTTTCCTGCGTCGAGGGTACCACTTCTCAACCAGCACCAGTTGGGCCAACACCCTCATTCAAGGCGCCCGCGCACGAACATGTACATCACTCGCATTCGATTCCACCCCGAGAAAATTCGACGAGAACGCTCATCATCGACCACGTGCTCTGGGTGCACGCCCGCACCAGATTCGCCCAAGTGCGTGCGGAGCTCGGGATGACAGACCGTTCCAGCGGTCCTTCCTCTCCCAACTTCCGCTTCCATGAACGACCCGAACAGTTTGACGAGGAAGACGAGGAACAGAGCGATGGCGATGGCGCCGATCAACTCAGGACCAGCGACGTGAAGAAGGCGCAACGCAGACGGACGGTGCGTAGGTCCTTCCGTCTTTTTTGTCCCTCCCTCACCCTTCTGCTAGACTCGTGTCAGCGCTGCGTCGAAGTCGTCGAAGAACGTGACGACGGGACGGCACAACAACTGGGCAACGACGAGGTGACGAAGGCGCAACGCAGATTGGGAGGTGTGACAACTACACGACGACGATGGCGGTTCGTAGGTCCCTCCGTCTCTTTGTCCTTCCCTCACCCATCCGCTAGATTCGTCCACACCGTCAGCGCTGTGTCGAAGATGTCGACGAACGGGACGGCGGGACGGCACAACAACACGGCAACGACGAGGTGACGAAGGCGCAACGCAGACGGACGGTGCGACAACGCTTCTCTCTTGGACCGGACTCAGGTAGCACTGCCAAAAGTTACCTCCCCTCTGATCTCACTGTATACGACCAAATTCTGCCACCGCATGTTCCGCGAGTCATAGAGGCCGCCGAGATGAATCGGATGGTGATAGACTTGCAATCATGCTTTCCGGATCTCTCTCCAATCGTAATGCTATATGAACGACTCCTTGATCTCCCATCGCTGTCCCTCGTTTCTGGTCGACTTCGGCTCCCTGGACTTGTTTTCCGCCTCACTCATTTCACTCGCCCCGCAGCACTCGAATCCGACGCAAGCCTTCACATCTATCGTACCACGGCGCCAATTCTCGGCGAGGTACGGATCGAGACCAAAGACAACTCGCTTGGGATGCAGCGTCTCGTTCTCGTTCATCCGTGTATCAGTCCCCTGGTCGATGAAGACTTCTCTGGCGACGATCCTCTGTTTGATCTAGATGAGCGCGCGCTACGGATCCTTGTTCGCCTTCGGCAGCCTTTCGGGGCACTGTTGCTAGCCTCGCAGCACGGGCAGTTTGTTCGTACTATTTGTCTCTTTTTATACCTGCAGATTGTTTCTACGATAGCTTTTATGTACGTTTTGTGATATGTATTTACGTGTCCTACCTTTGGCGCCACCAAGTTCCCCGTCGGCTGTCACGGGCTGTGTTCTTAGATTACTAAATAATACGTGTTGTTTACACATTTCCTACATTCAAAAAGGCTGGCCCTCAATTCCATGAACTCGACCCTCCTCCCGAGCGTTTCCTGCCAGTGGGCCTCTACCACTCATGGCTTCGAAACGAAGGGTGGACTCCGAATCCGACTCAGATACTGGCTCGAACGATGAGCCAGCAGATTCGCGCGACAATTCAAAACGCTTAAGAGTTGTAGGTGAGTGCCATTCATGCGCTTCTCGGAATCTCTGCTCAATCACTTCAGAGCCGTCTTACGCCGTCAGACGATCCTCGCGCGCTGGAAAAGGAACAGGCGGTTGGATGAATCAAATGCAGGGGCTCGAAGAGATGCAAGTCGCCGGGAGACCTCGGTTCAAGCGCCTAGTTGACCTCGATGCGGCGACCGAGGACCATGAAGTGAACCCTATGGCACCTGCTTCGGTTACTATCGGATCGCAGCAGTCGACCTCAAGGCCACGCCCGCGACCTCGTTTCAAGTCGAAGCATGCTGGTGATGCACAGGAATCGACACAAATCCAGCCGGAATCATCTCAGTCGTCTCTAGGCCCACCGTCTTTCGCTCTGGCGGCACCGGGTCAGCAATTTGGTTTCAGGCTCCCGAACACTGATGCCCTTGGCTCAAGGCAGCAATCTGGCAAATTCTCCGACGCTTCCCTGGCCTCGTCGTCTCGCAGTACCTCGCTCTTCGGCGGCATCGTCTCCAATGCTTCTACTGCTCCCACATCCCGTGCGGCGTCAGTTTGTTCTTCCACAGGTCAACATGGTCAAGATGGCTTTTCACGACGTCGTTCATCTCACCTTCAAAGGCTCGCGGCTGCTTCTCAGGCGGGTCTCGAGGCTCCTACTCGAATGTCTAAAGCAGTGGGTGGTATTTGTGTCTGCACCGTGTCGTCTACTGAGCATACCGTCCAGGGTGGTTCGCGTGTAGAAGAATCTGATCATATCTCACGTACGTCCTGCACACTTACCGTGCTGCGTAACGTTCATAATTTGCTTTTGCAGGTGGGGGCGGAGGTCCTAAACTCCCTCCACCAGCTGCCCAATTATTCGATGAGCCGCTCGACGAACCAGAACCATTTTCTCAGGTCCCTTCCGACTCGCCCCATCTCCATCGAACCGGCCTGCGCCCGTCTCGTGCCGTTGACCAAAGGCGCAGCATGCATCATACCAACGACCTTGACATGGAACAGAACAGCGACTTTGAGATTGATGAAGTCGCACCGAGTGAAGATGAACGGGTTGCGGAAGCGGCACTCCGAGCAGAACATTCGACGCAGGCTACTGTTCCTCGTCGCCAGCGTAAGTTCTCATCATCCTCTTGGCGCGTTGCTGATGCATGCTATACCCAGCGGCCCCTGTATCAGTACAGACCATAGCGCCACCTGCCTCCCGTCGCTCTGAAGGTATGGTATAGTACTTGTGCTTGAAGGCCTCGCTAATTCCTGTTTGTCGATAGATGTCACAAATTCGCGCGAGGGCAGTGCTGAAGACGTTGTAACCCTGCATCGTCAGCGCAACCGGGCTCCCCGCCTCCCAAGTAATACTCAGTTAGCTGCCGTCAGACATCAGCAACGCGCCGCCTCGATGACCGCATCAAGCCAACACGAAGCTCCTCAATTGGCTGCTGTCAGACATCAGCAACGCGCTGCCTCGGTGACCGCATCGAGCCAACACGAAGCTCCTCAATTAGCTGCTGTCAGACATCAGCAACGCGCTGCCTCGGTGACCGCATCAAGCCAACATGAAGCCCCTCAGGTGCTGGAGTTCGAGGCCCACCCACGTGCTGAACCCAGCCGGCACAGATCACACGTTGGTTCCACAGCGGAATGTGCTGACCCGTCCCAATTGCAGTTCTATGAGCCTGCGGTTCGCGATATAATTGAGCGCGCGAAGCAATTCTCCCGTTGTGACGCAGCATCAATTAATGCATTCCCGCATCGTACTGAATTCAACAAGCACGCATCGGAATACGTTGAGGAGGCGATCCACGAAAGACAAACTCGCTCGTTGATTGTTCCTTTTGGTAAGCACACATACGCTAGTACTGTACAGACGGTAGCTCATTGTCTATCTATTGTAGGTTGGTGGCCGCAGCATAGTAATGACATCTGTAAACTGGTACGTCTATATTTTGTTTGAAGATCCATCTCTATGCTAACCTTTACTTATTAGTTGTGGGAAGATCTTGGAAACTGGCGATCCTCGCTCAGAAAGAAGGCTCGCACATTCGTTACACAACGGTACCAATGGGATGTCGAGAACCGTCGCGAAGTGAACAGGCAAATCGCGCAAGAACTGCTAGGCGATAATGGATTGTTCCTGCGTGATGGCCTAGATGAGGAGGTGAGTATTGCTGCTAGATTCGATGATACTGATATGAAGTATCCGCAGGGGAGGACAAACAACTTGGCACATCCCGCGTTAGCTGGGCTCGTGATAGATTTTTTTTACGGTGGAGATAAGAGTGTGGGCCGTCAATTTCCCGAAGTTTTCGACACGGAGGTTCCCCGAGTTGCCGTTGCGCTCGCAGCAACTGCGGTAATGTTAGATTCTCTGATATTATACATGGACTAATTTGATGTACAGCTAAAGGTTGCCCTCGACGAGGTTGTATCGTCACAAGCTGACATTAACTTCAGAGTTGCTACCTACTCGCCGGTATGCTTGGAGATTCTAGGCTTGATGAACAAGTGTGACGCGTCTCTGGTTCATGCTGCAAAAACAAAGGCCCTGAGATGTAAATGGGCGGAAACTGGGAGGTGAGTGGTTCCATTATGCGTGATGTTGTCATACTCAAGAGCTCAATCTACAGTGGATCTAGTACTTCTCAGGCGGGGCAGTCGACAGGGGGGTTTGATGTCATACTAGATTAGATTAGTTGATTACGTTGCAATTTGAAATGGTTATGATATGATTTGTTCAGTTTGCACCTGTGCCGGGCTCGAGATCTGGCACAGACTGGTACAGACTGGTAGTACCTGGCCAAATGAAGACTCTAATGACAGGTTGTGCCAGTCTGTCAGAGCAAAGTTAGTCAATATACTGTCCACAGCTCTTAGGACTGCCCTAGCCTGGTCCTGCCTGGGTAAAGTCAAGTACAGCACTGTACAAAGCTAGCCAGTTAGGTACCTTGCTAGAGAGCTCTAGGGCCACTTGGGCACTGTCCCAGCTTGCCCAGCCCTGGACAATCTGGACAGAGAGGTGTGAGTTTGCTGATGTGGACAACGTGTGACGCAGCCATGACCACGACCATTGCAACGATGGCTACGATGACACAAGTCACGCAATGCTGGACACACCGCACACACGCTCCCTCACCCACAACAACGACCCCGCACTCCCTCACCCGCAACAACATCAACGACGACTCGGACATGGCATCATGGACTCACGGTGCTCCCTCACCCTCAACGTCGACGCTGACGACACACACACACACCCGCGACGACAATGTGACGAGGGTGTGACGCCGATGAGGGCGACGACGGGTACGTCCCTCCGTCCGTCCCTCCCTCTCTATCCCTCTCCTCTAACGTTGATGACAACCACGGTGCTCACCCTCAACGTCGACGTTGACGACACGCACACACGACGACATGCACACACACCCGCATCAGGAAATCCACACATTACTTATTTCGGCTTTGGCTAGTGTTGTGCCAGGCCCGGCTCGGCTCAAAAGACCCGGCTAAGGCCCGGCCTCTAAGGGTTCAAGCCTAGTAAAATTCAAGCCTAAGCTCTCAATGACGGCCTTGCAAGGTTCCGAGTCAGAGCTCGGCCCGGCTTGAGCCCCGGCTTAACATTGCATCAGAGTTTCCAATTATGTAAGTACACAGCATGACATCAACTCGACAAGAAATACAGTACGAGTGTTGCAATGCGGCCGTCATGGTGTAGCTACTCAAAACTCAGCACAACTATATCATCACTGTCATCAGCTTGGTTAGCAGGCTCCTCCGGGTCCTCATTCAGATGTTCTGAGTCCAACAGTACTGAGGAATCCTGCATCTCACGGAACAGCAAATCCCGTCGGGGCACTGAAGTGCCTCAACGACATCACCAGCAAGGCGGTTGCGCCGCTTGCTGATTGTGATTGCAGAAGATGAAAATGCTCGTTCACTTGACACGGATGTTGCCATGACCGAGAGGTAGTCTCGAGCCAATGAGCTCCACACCGGGTACCGAGTTGCATTGAGCCCCCACCATTGTACAATTGACATCCCAGACGCGACTTGATCCTTGGAATTGAGGTATCCGTGGAATTCCTGCAGCCAAGGACGTTGGGGGTCACCGTGCATTGATGATGGTACCGGTATGTCATCATCCGACTCATCCGAATCGTCCGACAGCTCACGCAACAATTGCTTGACCTTGCCATATGCTGCCGTGTTCTTGTCAGGCTTGGTTGGCTTTGTAACGACAGCACCATTAAGCTCGAGGTACCGCTGCTTGTACTACAGAAAATGAGTGACGAGCAATATCATCCACGTTTGAGGTCTTACGAGTGCCTCCGCATGTTTCATTGCGTCCTCATATCCATCTGCTCCCCAATACTTCCGTATATGGTTTCCCTTTTGGACGGGATCAAGCACTACGAAAGATCTGTCAGTAATTACATACCTATACTAAGTATTATAGTAACGTACGCATTGCCATAATATAGGCATTCGAATCCGCCGTCTTCTCATAGTAGCTTGATATCTTTGCAACGCCAGCCTCAAGTGCTGGCCAAAAATCGATGTAATCCGCCTTTGTGCTCCGGGTATGCCAAGCCTTGTGCAATGACTCCAGTGCTGGGAGTGCAAGATGGGTGGCAGGGCCACAGTCAGAGGAGAATGACTGTTGGGCATACTCTGCCTTCGCCAGGAGGCCAAGTAACATGGATACCCGGGTCCATTCTTCATCCGTCAGTTGGAGATCCTGAAGCTTGGCACGCTTCTCTCGATCCTTCTCAGCACCAGCCATTCAAGTCATGCACGAAAGTATCAACATCCTTGATGACGAAAACAAGGTCAATGAAGTCAGACAGACGTGATGCAAACTTTGTGAAACCACTTACATCCTTGAGTTTTTCAGCACGGTCGAGCATCAGATATGTTGATGACCAACGGACCGGCATGTCGAGGATGAGTTGTAACGGACGTTCTCGGGATGGATGATTTGGCTTGTCTTGCTGTTGGATCGTCCGAAATAATTGTTTCCGTTTGGCAGATGAGCGCTCCTAAGCGACACGATGAGCATCTATGATTACCGTGACACACAGTCGAGGCCTGTACCTTGACAGAGATGGACCGTATCAGTCCTATTTCGTCCCGCTGAGAGCCGCACGTGGCAATTAAATTTTCTTCAGGCTGCTTGGGGTCATATTCCTTGGAACGACTATGCGCACGAAGTAGCGCTTGTGTGGCCAGGTTGACAATATGGGCGAGGCAACTTGATAATAGTGGATATCAATGTCAGCGCAACGAAGATGGAATGAACATAAAATGCCAAAACTTACCGAACTCGTCTCTTTTTGGCGTCCCAGGGTTTGCCCGTCACTTCCTCAATTTGTTTGGCAAACTCACTTGCCATCGTGTCCATGTTGCTGGCATTATCGCATGTGACATACCCGATCTGTTGTGGAGTCAGCTGCGCAGTCACTCGATCAGAGAATTTGGACCCACCTTGTGTGTGATGCCAAGCCGCTGGACAATCATGAACAACACCTGCCCCAAACGAACGCCATGATGTGCGCTGTTCATTTGCGTAAAGCCAAGGAGTGCCGTCTTGATCTCCCACATGCCCGGCAAAGTCTCTTGCGTCCATGAGCCGGTGACCGCAAAGTATGCGTCAGTGTTCGACGCCTGCCATGCATCGCACGTCAGGTTGATCTGTCCTTTGACGGCATCACTCTGCCATCATATCAATAAGTGTCATGGTCAGTCAAACGTGCAGTCAGGTACATACCAAAAGTTGCGACCGTAGTTTGAGCATGTGCTCCTTGAAGGTGTTGATCACCAGTGTTCGCATGTACTTGCGGCTCGGTAGCTTTGGCACGCCGTTGGTCGATTGTGATGCCACCTCGATCACTTTCTTGAACGACAAGTGTTCAGGAGCAGATATCGGCTGGCAAAAAAGGGTTAGCGTGAAAAGAGCAGATGTAGAGCATTACCTACCTGATCCGTTGTAACCAACCACTCGACCAGAACAGCGCAAAAGCGCTCGTCACTGTATTTTGGGGGATTTGGCTGTAGGTGGCCATCTAGTTGTGTTTGACGCATGGCGAGTGAGTCCTCCTTTTGTGATTTTCGGTCGTTTGGAAGCATCGAGGCGAATTTATTGTCGTCTGCCCATTTTATGAAGGCAACCTAGATCCAACAAGGACTATGGCACCTCAAAAAGCACTAAGACACTGGGAAGGGAGAAGTATAGGATGGAGGGAATCCAACCAGAACAAGACTGGCTTGTTCGGTTGCTGCATTCAAGTATTTATACTACTGACATGTGCGCACAGACCAGCTTAGGGCCGGTCTGGATAGGCTATGCTAACTAATATAGTAAGTGTTCAACGGGTGCTACCAGGATAAGTCATGTGACCTAGGGCTGTGCAAGTCACGTGACTTGAAAAGATGAAAAGTGACAGACGAAAGATGAAGTTTATTAGTGATCACGTGATGCTGACTAAGCAGGTCACGTGACTTCGAAAAGTGGAAAATGAAGAGTTCGTAACATTTTACATATTCAGCCTAATGATTTAATGGATTAGCGAGGGCTAACGACTCTGGATGCAGCACCTACCTGATGGCATGATTGTAAATGACGCCGCAGCGTAGAGATCTCAGCAACAAGAATCTTCCTGTGAACAACCGATCAGCGGCATACTCGTTACACACAAAAGAAAGACATACGAGCAAGACTTGCATTTGCGACACTTCTTATTGTCGGTATCACGAACGAATGGCTCGTCGAAGAAATTGTTGATGTCGCGGCTGCGTTCCTCCCGACGAGCCTTTTGAGGCTCGTCAATGTCCATGACCTGGATGTCGGCGAGGAGCCCATTGGAGCCCACTGCCTCAGATTGTTGTGTCAATGAGGTACCTGTAATATAGAAATATTAGCATGTCTATAAACTCGAGCAACGCTGTTGCGTTTACTTACGATCGTTGTTGACCGAGCATGCAATGCGTTTGCCTGCAATGGAGCGTTGTATTGGTCAGCACTGCGGAGCGAAAAAAAAAAGGTCGCACCCTTGCTCTGCCCTGAGGGTGGTGCCTCATGGTCGTCCGAGTCGTCTGAGTCGAGGTGGATTGAGTGCGCGCGCTTGCGCTTTTGGCCCCCAGAACTGGAAGGAAATGGTGAGGACGGCGGTGGGAGATCGTGACAGTCGTCGTCAGAGGGCGGGTTGTCCGAGTCATTCACTGACTTGGTCACCTGGTGGGAAGGGAGCTCAGGTGTGGCCACGTTATCGGCGTCCCGAAGTCTGGCCGATGGATTCGTTGCCCGTTTCGGGCGACCGCTTGTGTTTTCACTGGCAGAGCTCAGCATGGAATTCATTTCGGCAGTAGTGCGGGCGGGTGCAAGAGCAGTGCTAGGCCAATCTGGAAAATTTATTGTCGAGTGGAATTACTAATATGATTAAGTAAGTAAGACCCGGCCAAAGGGCCCGGCTCAAGCTCAGAAAATCTGAAGCTTGAGCTTGAGACCCCCTTGCGCCCCTGTTTAAGGCCCAGCTCGGCCCGGCTTCCAAGAGCACAGCCTTTCTCCGCTTGGGGCTTTAGAGGGCTCAAGGCCGGGCCTAGCACAACACTAGAGCCTTTGGCACACTTATGGCATTTTCACAAGCAAGCCAATTAAATAATAACACCCAAGCAGTCCAAACGAGCAAAGCAAAAATGCATAAGCATGATAAGCAATCAAATGTAGCTAAGTAGAACTGTAAATAAAAGTTATCACTACGCCATCCCATCCCGTTCCCCCGTTTGCAATCCCGTCGTCATCGTCGTCGTCGCGTCATGGCACTGGCATGTCGGTGCCATGGTGTGTCGTCGTCGTCGTCCCGTCCCATCCCATTCTCCCCATTCCCATCTTCGTCGTTGTCGTGTCGTGGCATGTCGGTGCCACGGCATGTCGTTGTCGTTGTCATTGTCCCATCCCGTTCCCCTGTTCTTGAGAAGTCGTCGTTGTCGTTGTGTTGTGGCATATCAGTGCCACGGCGTGTCATCGTTGTCGTCATCCCATTCCCCCCGTTCCTGAGTCGTTGTCCTGTCTCATCCCGTTCTCCCCATTCCCATTTCCGTCTTTGTCGTCGTCGTCGCGTCGTGGCACGCCGTTGCATCAGTCAACGCGTCGCAGTGCCACGTCGCGTCATTCGTCGTTGTCGTTCTGTCCATTCCCCCCATTCCCATCTTTGCCGTTCCCGTTCCCGTTGTCGTCGTCATCATGGCGGTGGGGGCGGTGCTGCTGGTGGTGCTGGTGGTGACGATGGTGCTGGTGCTGGTGCTGGTGGTGTCGACGCGTCGCCGTTCATTGTGGCACGCCTCGTCGTCGTCGTAGCGGAAGTGGTGCCAGTGGTGGCAGCCCGTCATCATTGTCGTAATGGCGGTTGAGGCGGCGGCATGGTGGTGGTGGTGGCTCCGAGTCCGTTCGTCGACGTTGCGTCGTGGCACGCCATTGCGTCAGTCGATGCAGTGCCACATCACGTCGCATCGTTCATCGCTGTCGTCCTATCCCATTCCCCCCATTTCCGTCTTGCCCATTCCCATTCCCGTTCCCGTCTTCGTCGTTGTTGCGTCGTGGCATGCTGGTGCCACGGCGTGTCGTCGTCGTCATTGTCATGGTGGTAGTGGTGGTGGTGGTGGTGGTGGTGGTGGCTGTGAGGTGGCAGTGGTGGCGGTGGCAGCGTTGCACGAACGATCATGGAGGAGGTGAGCGCTTGAGCGGGGTGAGGGTGACGGCAAGGAGGGGTGCTCACCGTGTGTCCAGCGTGTCAATACGTCGATCTGTTGTCGTCGGTGTCGCGCACGTTGATGTTGAATCGGTAGTATTCACTTTGTTTTATTACTTCCGATTCTAGACCGAGTCTCTTTCTTATCTTTCGTTTTCTCTGATAGATAAGAGCAGTTATTGCTATTGGCTTGACTCAGCTATCACTGAGTCTGTATTGCTATTGGCTTGTTACTTAACCCTACACCCTAGCTTATTGATCATGTTCGAGTTACTTACGCTATTGGTTAGAACTTCTTACATGATACTCTAGAATGTTCTTCGAACATTCCTTTTCACAATATGTACAAACACCTATTGTAGTATATAAGGGCCTAAGCCTGACCCTTGAATATCAGGTCGCTTTCACACTCTTACAGTGATTGAAACCTCTTGTCTTAGCTCACACTTCGACTCAACATACCTAGTAAGTTTCTCTACTAGAGCTCCCCTCACTCCCTACTTCGAGATCCCTCGGTCTGCGCAGAGAAGCTCCCACATAGGACTTCTTTAACAACCGCCACCGTTGTCATCCCCGACTTTCACCTGGACATACGTTCCCGCAACCATTCTGGAAGGCGTTTGACTCCTCTGTGGGCTGGTGAAATCGGGTTTAGTTCAAGTATTGCGTTGATGAAACACCAGCTATCCTCCGTTGCAAGCATGGCCAAAGATCTAGACTTCGCGTTCATAATTTCAATCCGGGAAACCGAACACCCATTTCCACCCATCTCCCATCCCCTTCATTCTCGCCCAGAGCTCACCCGCTCGGCTTTCGAACCACGTTCACCCCCATCACCCGACAAGTTCGCACCCATATTCGTCGAAGACGTATGTTGGGTCGGCAAGATCAATTCTATCACATTCCACTGTTTCCTTCGAGGAGCCAACGGCGAATTCGACTTTTCTGGGAATGGACCGCTGTGTGCAACAGGAGTATGTTTACTGTTCATAGCCCCTCGTCATTGTCACTTACGGTTACTATTTAGACATTATTCCCCGACTTACAAATGACTACGATAGACTCCTTCCTTGACCAAGCGACACACCGACTCATTTCCCGAATCGCCGATACCATGGAGGAGCTTAACGTTGACCCAGCAAGGATTGCCGAACTTCGGGCTGCGCTTGACACTACGAAGTTTCCTGCTAACTGGCCATCGTTTCTTCTAGACGTACAAGATGCGCTTTATCACACCGCCTATTCACGTTATCATGTGTGGCAGCATACAAACGGAAAAGGCGGAAAAGGGAAAGGGAAAGGCCAGTGATCCCCATCTGAGCCCACACGTTCGAGCAAGCAGTCTACCCTATCCATCGATACTTTACGCTGCAATCCGTCATCGTCTCAGGACTCAGCCCACAAGTCATCCGGCAAGAAGAAGAAGCGGGTAAGCAAGCGCATCGTCCGCTCGGAAATAAAATTTATTGACACATTGCAGGGCTAGGGTGGTTGGAGCCGATGTTTTCAATGAACACGAGTGCCTTTAGCATCTCGGACCGCGTGATCATTATGTACTCGCAAAACATTATTTATTGTGTGTACTACACCCTCGTGGCACGGCGATTATGTACTTTGTAATCAAGACTAGCCGGTTAGTCGCTACCAGTGCGTGCCGCTTTTCACACTGTCAATTAGTATATGTTCCGATCCAATTATATGTTTCGAACCAAGCGATCGACGCCAGTATAAAAGACAGACCAGGTTGGCACGGAGCTCCAAGTCCAGCTCCCAGTTTCTCGGCTGTGCTTCCCCCCAACTCATCTTTGTCAGTCATGTCGCGGCGTCAATCCAGCCATGCCAGCAACCCCCCGTCTCGTTCTGATGCTGTCGCTCCTCCTTCTGTTGCCCAGCACTTGAATGGAGGTTCTCGATCATGCTCTCGACAGCGCTCTGGCTCTACCTCTGACTCTCAGATGGTTGTGGCTCATTCTCGTTCACGCAGCTCAAGACCGCTGTCATCTACTCGCTCAACTACCGTGGCTGTCTCCCCGCCCTCTGAACATTTGACTCCTCTACAGGAAGAGGAAACGATCTTTATTGACGAATCCGCGCTGTCTGGCGACGATAATGACTCAATCGATGAACCTGTTCGCCGTCGATCGCACCGTCCTAGGGTTGACGATGACGAAGCGGTGCACCTAGATCCCACAACTGACCTGCTCTATAATGCGGATGACCAGGAGAAAATTCCTAGCACAGCCGACATTCGCCATTTTTTTGCAAGGTCATCCGAGGGCATGGTGTGCAATGACTGCAAGTAGGTGGATTTCACCGGACATTGCTCAACTACTGCCTACTTAACTGTGTCTTATTTGTAGGGAAATTCACGATGCTGACCCTGTAGCATGGGCTCGGATGTACTCGAAACGTGATCGCACTTTTCAGTATTCTAGGAACACTGGCACGTCTGCCTTGCGGGGCCACGTTGACCGCCATCATCTATTAGAATACCTTGCCCTCGTGGAAACGAGAGGATGGCAGGTATGGTTGGAAAGCGTCAAGGGTGCTATGAACCGTGGCTACACACTCTCTGAGATCCGCGAGGCAATAGCGGCTGGCGGGACTCTCGCAATTCTTCCTCCTCGTCGTTCGGAAACTCCGTTGACAAACAACACAAGCCTTAGCGATTGCCTGTCGGTCCCTTCTTTCTCACCGCAAGAATTACACAAGCACCTTGTTGCTTTCATCGTCGCTGACGATCAGGTATGTTTGTTACCTTCTTTTTGACGCCTGGTAGACCTATTTGCTAAATAACTTATCAGTCCCTGAATATTGTCGAATGCAATGAATTCCGACAACTTCTTCTGCTTCTCTGCCAGGACCTCACGGACACCCAGATTCCTCATCGTACAAAAATCCGTGAGGAGATCATCAGCGCATGGCAATGGTATTTCGTTGTTCTGAGGACCGAGCTAGCTGTAAGTCCTCATCACGAACGAATATTGTTGTATACTAATTCTTTCACATAGCACGCCCTCGGACAGATTTCACACACTTTGGACATCTGGTCCAACGATGCTCGACGCCCATTTCTTGCATTGACTGCCCATTTCATTTCAGAGGATCCGTTGACAGGAACTTTGTCACTCAAATCAGCACTGTTAGCCTTCCATCGGATTCGTGGAAATCATTCAGGTAAATCACTCGCCAAGACTGTGCTCTATTTATTGGATCGTGCAAAGACGACAGCTAAGGTAAGTCGTCTTTAGGCGTCTGTAATGTCACTAACGGCTTTCACAGATAGGCCATTTTACCATGGATAACGCGAGCAACAACAAGAGTTGTATGCAAGAGCTCGAAATTTTACTTCGTATGCGTGATGTAGAGTTTAGCGCGGCCGACCGACTGGTTATGTGTTTTCCCCATGTTATGCACATATGCGTGATGCACGTCACCAAGAGCTTTACTGATCTCAACGACACTTCTGTCTCCGAGGCTTGGATGGACGCATTTCCCGGCGAAGAAGAGCGCGAAGCCTACGCAGATGCTGTCAGTTCGGATCCCATCGCTTTGGGCCGTAGCATGGTTCGAATCATTCGAGCATCTGGGCTTCGCCGCGATGAGTTTATGGACATCGTCAAGACAGGGAATTCCAAGAAATGGTTCAAAGATCCCAATGGTAACATACAGCTTGTTCCCGAACTCGAGCTTCTACGCGATGTCAAAACGCGCTGGGATTCAACATATGCTATGATCAATCGTCTCCGTGCTCTTCGTCCGGTATGTAACTGTCATGACCTCCGCCAATACCACGTTTCGCTGACCTTGTTTACCGTGAAACGGTGATAGGCCATCAACTATTTTCTCGCGTTGCCTAACCAAAAGGAATTGGATGCATGCATGCTAACGCCCCTGCAGTGGCAGATTCTAGAAGATTTTGAACGTATCCTGCAGGTAAGATGCCTGGGGAACTAGCAAAGGCTTCGCGGACCTAACCAATGAATTTGTTGTATAGGTTCCTCACAGGGTGCAACAGCGGATGTCCGGCGAGTCACTCCCTCGACTAGGCTGTTCCGTGCCTTGCTTCGAGCTGTTCATGTCTGCGTGGGAGACGTTGGGGTCGACAATACCTCGTATGAAACCATGGACGGATATCGGTCTCAAATGGGCAACCAAATACTACAAACGCATGGATGAGACACGGGCCTACGTCATTCCGGCTATTCGTATGTCGTGGATCAGGTGTTATTGGGATGACGAATACCTCATGTCCGCCGAGAAAACGATCTTGGATTTGGTACGTCGGCAGTGGAAACAAATTCCATTCATGCTGAGAAATGCCTACATAGATGCACGACTACAGGTGGAAACGTCTGAGTCTTGTAGCCGCCCCAGAAAAGGGTAAACCTCATACTATCGACTCCCTTGCTGCACAATTCGGCATCGCAGATATGGGACTTCGACTGCCAAGTCCTCGGTCCAAGATAGTGGCGACGAGTGACGAAGAATACTCCACATACATCAACGGAGATCTATGGGAGCAGGATTCAGACCCTCTGAGATTCTGGGAGGTACGTCTATTGACCAAGTCGTATATGATTTGTTTGTATTCATGAGTTTGTAGCACAAATGAAAGACCTTCCCCACTATCTTTGCCATCGCCATGGATTACCTCCCTATCCAAGCTTCGTCCGTACCCTGCGAACACGTCTTTTCTTCCAGCGCAGAGACCGACACGAAGAAACGAAACCGAATCAGTCCGACACTCATGGAGGCACTTCAAATGCTGAAGTACGATTTCAAGAAGCAGCGGCTCTCCTTCACAATAGGGATGAAGCTCAACCAACTCGATTTACTGGATGATGAGCCCGACGAACCATCTGAGTCAGTGGACGGACTTGGACTCCAACTTTTGCCTCAGGACGAGTCCGTGGACAGTTTCATTGGCCGTGCAGCCTACGAGGAGGGAGACAAAATCAGCAATGAGATTGCATTCACCGATTTTTGATTTGTCCTACGGTACTTTACATTGTTTTATCTTGCCAGTGTCTTATTACAAAACTATGAATGCTATGTGATCAGTGCCAGTGGCCAAATCGTGAGAATTACGAGCCCAAGTTGAGGCGGGATTCCGCGGGAACGTTGAATGTTGAGCAACAACACTAAGCTGGCCAGTACTTTTGCACGTCCGAGAAGACTTTCACTCGACTCTTGCTCGCTCCTTTTGATCATGGAGATCATGCGTGTTGATGGAAGGTTCAGGCTTAAGCAAGACATCGGCATCTGCGCCCAAAGTAAGGCTATACACAATTTTCTTTCACCCTGACTCGCTGAGTAGCTTCACAGATTCTGTATTCCGAGCAGTTGATCTCATCGACAAGGACCACATGGTCCTTGTGAAGACTCGCATTCACACGAACCACCACAACTCCCTGGAAAACGAATACCGTGTTCTGCAATCCCTTCGCGGTCTACAAGGCATCCCCAACGTTCTCTGGTCTGGAATGGAATATGAGCACCACATCCTTGTTTTTGAGGATTTAGGACCAACTCTGGATGACGTTTTGAAGTCGAATGGGCGAACACTACCGACCAACACTATTGCCGTTCTCACTGAGCAGTTGGTGAGTTAATCGATCTACTCAACATACATGCATTCTGAAACCATGCAGATAATGACTCTCAAAGACATACATTCCCGCAGCTATGTCCAATCAAGCATCACTCCCCAAAATATACTCGTCGCACCCCTTACCCCCGGACAAGTAACGAACCACCTCCATTTTTTCGATTTCAGTTGCACTCGACTTTACAGAGATCTTCAAACATACGCTCATGTCCCATTCCGTAGCGGCCATACTCTTCCTCTTAGCGGCGTTTTTCCTTTCGCTTCCGTCAACTTCCACTTAGGCAATCAACTCAGTCGTCGAGACGACCTCGAATCAGCTGCCTACATCCTCATCTATCTCGCGTGCGGGTCACTCCTGTGGATGGACCATCACTTTACATCTCATGATGACGTGTTGCACTGGAAACGGTCTATTCCGATTGCTCAAATCTGCAACAATTTGCCCCCCGCGTTTGCTACCTTCCTCGCCTATTCCCGCAATCTTTCTTTTACACAAAAGCCGGATTATGAACAGGCCCTATCGTTCTTTCAGTCGCTTCGAACGGACGATCTCACTGACTCTCTCCCTCTCCGCTGAATTGGCAGAGCGGACGTACTGGAAGCAAGTTTCGGTTGCCGTGAGGCCCGTGACGGTGGGGTGCACGCCACGGAAGCGACAGCGACCACACAATGCAAAGTGTGCGACGCCGTTACTCAAACGGTATGCTTGTTATTTCCGACACGGCTGAAGCCTCGTCACTGACAGCTTACCAGATCCAAACAAAGTGCTGTTCTTACGCCGGGGCATTAATTGGATACACGACAGCAAAACATCATGCAATGGACTTTCGGCCCGGGCCAGTCGGCTCGGTCCCGCTCCTTTCTCAGACCTCCAGGCTCCTTCATTTGCCTTCAACTCCATTGTTTATAGCAGGTTGTAAATATGTGTTAGCCACTGTAGTGTAGGCCGGCCGCTGTGCCGTGTAGCGATCGTGTAAAGTGTACATAGTACATATGAGTAGAGACACTATTTACTGTATGTTTCAACAGTTCGAAGCTGGTTTGAACCAGCTCGAGTCAGCTTGAACCAGCTTAAGCTACAATTTAGCTTAAGCTGTCAAACTAGCTGCGTCAAGCCGAAACTGCAGTTTCAAAGTGGCTAAGGCAGTGACAGACACTGGAATTGGGCAGCCTTCTTTCCTTTGTATCCAGCAGGTAAGGCATACAGGACGCTGTCAATCCACTGACAGTTCTGTCCCAGGTCTCCAAACTGCTTGGCAAAGTGGACTTGATAAACCAAGGTGGATTTCTGCATGAACACGTTGACCTGGTCAACCAGGTAAGTCCAGGCCTGATCCAATGATTCTTTGTCGTATTCATGTTGGTTTCTTAGCATAGGATGAAGCTCCAGCTCCACGATCAAGTCCCGGACCATGACTGATTCCAGATCGGAGTTACACAGTTCTGAGCCGGACTGTTCAGAAGATCAACACCTCGCGAGTGCAGTCATTAACACCTTTTCTAAGTCTTGGGATGGGCATATTAAAGTTCTATAATGCGTAATATCACCTTCTTGCTTCACCTTCCTGGAAAAGGCTCATAAGCCTCGAACCCAGCATCCCACCTTATCTTTTTGGAACTTGGTGGGAACCTGACAGAAGAGTGAACAAATCATAACTGATAAACAAGTCAAAATGTCAGTACTAGCTAGTATTTCAATGCTCTTACCAGTTCTTGCAATTTCATCCTCTCATAGGTTGGCAAAGAATCTGTAATGAGACGGACACATTCTGATAATGCAATTTCATCAATCTACATGGAATTAGCCTGAAATATTGAGTACTTACTTGGGTTATGAAGCCCTTTTCTACAAGTTCAACTGAACCTTGGCTGGACTTTCTCTCTGTTGGTGTAGGAGATCTCAGCCATATTAAACTTACTCAAATGGTCCTGGGCCATTTCAATCGCTATTTTTTTTTAATTGAACACGCCTACAAATTGATCCGGCAGTGGATCCACACTTTTAAATGGGCAGAGATTTCCACTCGGATCCTGATCAGAGGGCATCCAATACTTGAATCCAGAACACATTTGAGAGATTGTGACTTGGATCCAACCTGGCCCAGAGGCTGTAGACCGAGATTGTACAAGTGGAAAAGTCATACAGGAAATGGCCCACCCCAGAATGGGGTGGATAAATCCCACCGTTCAACAAGTATAGCGTGGAAAATATTGAACTGGTTTCCAGAGAGCAGTATAGGAGGATGGATTCCATGTTTTGAGGTATGGTTTGCGAGTTGGTTTTGGTGATCAAATATGGTTCTAGGCGGACTCAGACTGGGAGTTATCGCTTCAATTAGACATCAATGCATCAAGTTTGAGATAACACTCTGTACCAGTGAATTTCAATGAAAGGCCCAGGATTCTGCAGTCACATAATGACACTTGTTGTTCTGAAGTACTCTTCCATGATGGCCATGAGAGGGAACTCACCTAGTGAGAGTACATCTATCATGACAGTGAGTTGCATGTTATACATATTGTTTGATGATATCTCATACAAACCTTGTATCTGTCGCACCATAAGTGCTTTGAACACTCAGATTGATCACTGTGGCACCATGTTACCCTCTGTTTTTTTTTCTCAACTCTATTACTCATTGGCTACTTTATTTATGCAGGTGTTGTCAAAGTTCCTCTTTTCTTTGTCTTTTTCTTCTTCAACCTTGTTTTCTTGGATCACTAATTGCATCCCCACTGAACACAGTGCTTCCTAGATGTCATCCCATCTTCCTAGCAGTAATATACTCCAGATCCAAGTAACTAGGACTGGTTGGGCACACTGACCAACTGAGAAAGTGTATTGGTGGGCACAGTGCTAATTATCATTGGGTTTGCTCATTACTGATTTCTCAGAGAGAAGCACGGTCATGGCAAACATGCATCTGAGCACCAGGCTTGTGAAAAGGCAAAGCAGCACAAGACATTGTCCAGACAATATGAGCAAGCAAGCAAGGCAGCAGAGATGGATCTGTTAAACACATCCATCTATGCTCATGCCACCAGTCTTGCCAATATTGAACTGGACAACACATTGTGTGAGCCCAGTACACCACCACCTTTTCCACCTCTTCCGCTTCCACCACCTCCTGCTTGCTGAATGAACTGTCATGGAGGATGGCGATTACAATGACCTACTGAGACTCCTCTTCATGACAGAAGGATAGCCAGAGGGAAGTGGGAGCTGTGGGACAACAGGAACATGGGGAGTAGCAGCTGTAGCCTGCACTGATTCAATTTGACGTTGAGGAGGCATGGTAGTATGAGCATGGAGTTGTGAGTTGTGAGTTGTGATGCAGTCGTCAAACTCACCTGGTCCTTGCTTTTATGACATTGAGTAGGCTGCAGTCATTGCCAAAGGTTGTGGTTATTAGTCTCAAAATTGTGAAACTAATAAGTATCACAAACAACACACTGAATTATTATATATATTGTACATACAGAACAAGATGAACCTGTCCCATGCAGAGAAATTCTCCAAAGGAGCCTTGTATGAGGTCCTCTTATTTATGAGGACAACAATAACATGATGACCGGTTTCTGAGAGACTGGGGAGCTTGGGTATGGCTGTAGCAGAGGTAGGGGACACCCCTGGTGTTCATATGGGCCACTAATATTGTCATACCATCAACATCTGGCTGAGATATGAGCATTTTCAAGTAGTATGTTGATTAACATAGATTAACATGGACTATTTTGAAATAAACTCATAAACCTATGAAAATATTTAACTGGTCTACTAAAGACTGGTTGTAACCAGTCCTGGACCAGTTTTTGTTGAACACCTAGCATAATCTAGCACGCAATGGCACTTAAATGCTCTGGCCTGATGTATATCCGCACCTCATAGTGTACATGACCTTATGTTATGTAATACATAGTTGCAGCTCCGCTTCCACTCCGCTCCTATGTATGTATATATAGATAGCCCTTATGGTGCCACCAATATAATACTTTTCCCTCCCACTTTCATGTAACCACCAAGCAACTAACCAGATAAGCAGTAGTGTTCCACTCTGCCATTTACATGCCTGCTCATTAGTTCTCTGACATTCTTTGGAGGTATGTACTTGTAAAATATTCCAATGACCTCTCAACTGATTTACATAAAAGAAATATGGACAGGAAGCCAGCAATTGGTAGTATCTTTCAGTAGGTTGGTACTTCAAAACAACGAAGGGCTGGTTGAATCTCTGGGTATAGTTGTGGAGCCTGAAGGGCTGGGTATTGCATTTTCGGAGGCTTGGACAAGGCGTTGTCACGTTCAGAGTCAGAGTCATACAGACATTTTTGGCCACAGAAAACAATGTTTTCTAGCCACCATTGGTAGCATTGATGCACAGAACAATCCCCCCAGTTGACAGCGAAGGGGGTCTGGCTTTGGATGATTGCATCGGATAGGTGGGTTTCCAAATTTGGGTTGAGCTCTAGAAATGCCATCGTGAAGCATTGACATTCATTTCCACCTCTGGGAAGAGAGTCTATGAGCTAACCAGTTAGGTACCTTGTCAGGGGGAGCTGGAGAGCTGTATGAGCTGGCCAGCTCTGGCCAATCTGTCACAGGCTGGACAGCTAAGGGCTAGTTTGCTGATGAGTCCAAGTCAATGCATGTACAGTTGAAAAAAATTATGTAAACATACTCCATGGCCCACACAGATACTTTCTGTGCTATCAAGGTCAATTAGAGCTGAGCCTAGCTATGGCCTCTGATGATGATCCGAGCACCTGGGGGAAGAGGTTGTTCTGAGTCCATACCCACAATCTCATGGAGATTCTTTTCAATCAAGTGGAAGAAGGTCCAAGTGTTGGAAGAGTTTTTCAGTGACTTGTAGTCTGTGTTTTCATTGATCACCACCAGAACAATTATCATGAGGTTTGGAAGCCTTTGTACATATTTCATTGCATGGGATCGTTGTTCTGAGAAGGTGCATTCTCCAACTAGAACATATTGAGCACCACCCAAAATCCCCTGGAGGTTCGTAAGCAAGACTAGTATGTTGGGTGTGAGGGCAGATCTGCCAGCCATGATAATGTAGCAGCTCATGTCAATGATGATGTTGATGATATCTTTATTGTAGGGAATGTTATTGAAAATCTTGTGAGAGTCTTCTTGAGGCTGTCAAAGGGAGCATCGTGAAAAAACAATGATAAGGCGTTGGATACAAAGTTCTTTTTGAAGAAAAAGAGGCTAAACTTCACATAGGATTGGGTCACATCAGAGCAGGACATGCTCATACTTCCCTCATGAAAATCTCTTACTGAAGATCATTGATGCAAATCAGACTAGCCATGAGCATGACAAAGTTATGGATAGAGTCTTGTATGCATTTTGTTTACATATTTATCTTTTTTGATTTTGTCCAGCCGGACCGTAGTATGTAGAGTATGGGATGTAAGTCTTTCATTGACTCAAATGCAGATTTCGCTGATCTGAGTCCAGGCTACTGATCAGTAAAGCCACCTTCATGACCTGCTCAGAGAAGATGTTGGGCTGATATCAAGATCAGGGATGTCAGCATTCAACTGACTGGCCAACCAATATTTACAAATCATCACAACTTGAAAATAGAAATGTAGAACTTGAGCAAAGATGTAGGACCAAGAGCACCCAAAGCTTTGTCCCAGAATGAAGTAGGCAGGCCTGACATGCATACAAAATTAACATGCTTGGAGAGCAGTCTGAATCAGTGCATTGTTTCAACACGTCTCCCATTGATTAATCCAGCGCTTACAATGGGGCCAAACCACAACAGCAGAGATATATGACATGAGGTCTTGAAATATTAGAACATTAATGATGTCTGGCTACATTTTTCCTGGCATAGAGTCACCAAAGAGGACCATTGGGATGAACTGAGCTCAAATTGACAAAACTATTGACAGTAAATGACAAGCTGGTGGGTCACCCATCTTGCTATACTATGCTAATTGTATCATGCCACAATTGCCATTATCTGGCTATCACATCTGAGTCTCCCATGTCCACATATCACAATTTCTACTGAGTTTCTTCCCAGCTTCTTCTAAGTGCCCCCGCTTTTGCAAAAACTTGCTGGCTATTTTCTCAATATTCCTGTATGCTATCATCATGTTTTCAATCATGGTTCCAGCCAGGACCTTCGAGGCAATTACACTCAAATCGGCTAGCAGGTCTGCAACCTTGGCATTTGTTTTTTACCCTCATGGATGGAATCCATACTACTGCAGATGAAAGACAAGTTGAGGAGTGAGAAACTTGGTAAAACTAAAACAAGGTTCTACATTAGGTTTAGTTTGATTATGTAAACTAAACCTTGGGTAAACTGAGTCAAACTCAGACCAGTTGCCAGTAAAAAGGGAATATAGACATGTCAGGAATGCATTAGTGGCAAAATCATCACTGGTCAGTGTAAATGCTACCAAGTCACTTATCTTGCAACTCTTACTAATATTTTCCCATTTAGTGCATGCACCATTAACAAAGCACTGTGATCTTTTGATAAAGATTCTGGATGAGCCAAAAGATAGAGGGTTCTTTTGATCATGATTATGTGCAGCCCAAATTTGCATGAGTTCATCCACCTGAGCACTAGGCAACTAATGTCTTTGAGTTTGAATTCAGCACAGCTATAAAACAAATGCCAAGTATCACAGTTTTCCTTGATTTTGAATGGGTTTGAGCTGGTAGGGTCTCTTCTGGGAAATCAATCCCATGGATGTCACAACAAACACTAATATATAATATGTAAAAACTTTCTAAGATTGATTAATAGTAATAATATTGTTGATGAGTTGGTTAACTATAGATGCTGTCAGATGCCATGGCTAGTCCTGGCACTGTGGCTTGGCTGTAAGCTGTTGGTCAGCTGTGTGATGTTATGACTACTGTGACTAAGTCCTTTTGAACAAGTGATATGTTTTTTTAATTGTATATTGTGACAAGCAACCACAAATCATAATTTAGATTGTGTGAAATGTCATGCACATTGTTGAAGTCACAAGACAAGCACAAATAGCGCCCACACAACATGACATTGAAGTTTGATTCAAACCTGCTTTGATGTCAGATGATGGTTACCATCCACCCTCATTCACTTGCTGGGGCTGCTACTGAAAGCAACTACCTGGGTGAATGAGCTCAAACTTTCAAACTTTCAAAGTTCATATGATTTAGTGGCAGCAAGCTATGGGCAATTCCCTCCCTCAGGGCTTTGGTCCAACATAGCCAATGTAAAACCTATAGTAATTTGTTGCTAAGTCTGAACTCAATTATGCTGCTGATAAAATGTCAAATGTAGTCTTTTAGCCCTTTTGAATAGATTATTATTAGGGATGAAATATTCATAGTCTTATCCATGTGACAGATCTTCGAGATGTCAATGATATCTTTCAGAATCAAGTCCATAATAGATGGGTTCAGGAAAGATACCTGCAAGATCCACTCATCTAGCCAACAGTGGAGGTTTCTACCTCCTGATTTTGATCACTGCAAAGGATTTAAGAACAATAGCCAACCAGATTGGATGCTCAGGTACCTTAGGAGATAGGAAAAGATGATGAGAAAGCCAGCTACACAAATACAGATGAATACAATGCAGTATGTTAGTTGATGACAATGCTAGAGAATCACCTGCCTTATGACAATGTATATTAATTGTAAAATGCATACAACTGCACCATCTGCTGCAATTTCCAATGTACTGCCACTGACTGTGGCTCAAATTCACCCACTCTACTCTATCACTACTACATAATACAGATCTATGTTCTACGTCCTACTGTGATGAGGAAAGTACTGTAGGTAGTGGTAGTGTGAAGAAGGGAAAGCTTACATAAGATTGTACATATCAAATAAAGTCAGAAGTGGTGACATCCCTACAAAACCAAATGTTTGAGCACTTCTTAATGGAGGTGACAAACTGGATGTTCTCTGGTTTGATGCCCTCCATCTTAGTAGCTGGACTCTCCCACTGCCTGTTACTTCCTAAATGCACAAAGGATTCCTGAAAGACATCATTCACCCATTAGTTGTTAGGTTTATTTCCTTCCAGGAATGGACAGCTTGATAGATGGGGCAAAGGAAGAGGAGGGAGAAGCTGAAAATGGCTGTTGTACTATGTGTAGTTGATGGCAGACATAGAGCCATGGTTCTCCAGAGTTGAAGAGTACTCAAAGAATATAAAGTCAGTGTGTGGGCCAACATCAAACACATTCAGCAAGGCCTTGGGCATGGCCTGGTGGAGACCAGATCTCTTGAAGACATTGTACTTTAGACTTCATAGCTTTCCTGACTCAATACCTCAGCTATTAATTATGCCACCTTTGACATCATTCTTTGATGTTCCATGACACCATCATACAATCACCAATCATGGTCATTTAGATTCCTCTTTCTTATTAAAAGAGTTGATACACTTTTTCTAATTTTGACCTCTTTGGGTATCCTAGATACATCTCAGAAAAGCCTGGAGAAACTCCAGGATCCTCCATGGATTGATACACTGAGAGAGTTAATGGATTTGTTGGAGTATATACAGCCCAGAGTGAGGGGAAGAAGGGGTAGTGTTGGAAAAGTCAGATTTGGTGGCAAGGGTCATAGGCAAGGCACTCGCTGTGACACCCACGACCATAAGCACTTTGGGTAGATCAGCTATATGTGCTATGAGAGGCATAAATCAATATTCAAGGATCCACACACTATGTCCATACACCAGTGCCAGAGTCTTGACTGAAGGACCGTCAAGTAATCGAATTATTGTATTTCCTCTCATGCCATGACTGTAGAGTATCAGAGGAGGATGAAGGAAAAATTATGACTACTCACTAGCCCAGGTTTGATTGCCTTACAATTTCAAGAGTTTCACTCATCTTCCTAACTGTCATGGAAGAGAACTTCTTGATAGAGATGTTGTCCTGCTCCAACTTGGTCTTGAACACACTTCCAAAAATCAGTCCTAAGATCTGTTACAGAAGAGCAGAAAAGTTGATGGATGCAATGGGCCACCTATATCATATAGCCTTATCGAGGTGTCTATCTTTGGACTTCTCTTTCCAAATCTCCATGCAGATTTCAAAACTAGTGCAAGTTGTTCCATTGAATGTTCCCATTGGCTGTGCTACTGGCGAAGCTGACAGTAACACTTGAATTGAGCTACAAGTCGTTGTGAGATTTTGCTCAGAAGATCCTCTTTACACTCAGGGAATAGCAAGACTTTATCACCTCTTGCATGTACGATGTTGGTGGGACCAGTTTCGCTCTTGTAGTCAATTCCACAGAGATCAAACTCCGTGTTGTAATCAGATATTACTCTGATGAACTAGATTTATCCTGCAGATAAAACAACAAATGGCTATCAACCAGAGGAACTCATATCACCGAAACCATACCTTGGGTTTGGCATTCAAAGGCATCCATGTCCAGATCACCTCTTGTTGACTGAAGCTTTGTGACTTCTTTTGTATATCTTCATTTTTATCGCTATGCTCTGTAGGAGAATCATAGTCAGAGTAACTCTGATAAGTAGACCCATGAAAATGGAACAACATACCACTGCAATCATGGTGACACTTGCACTTTTACTGTGCTTTGACTGAATGGTCTTTGATACAGATAATATCTTCTGTCTTTCCTGGACTCTTGATCCCCATAATCATATGGTCTGTATGAATCTGCAAATCTGTTAGCCCTGTACACTCTCGAACTATGTCTTAAGTCAGCTAGAATAATAATATCTAGTGCAATCAGAACTTACCTTGACTTTGTCATTCTTTTTATCCCCAATCAATTCTATGACAAATATATGGCAACTGCCAGCTCCTGTAAAATTGGAACCTGTTCATGATATATACCCTAGATAAACCATAATATGATATTGAATTATTAATATATCATTGTTTTATTAGTATTGCCTGGCATATGTCCAAATAAATAGATAGAGGTACACCACTTAAAGCACGATGACATAAGCATGTCAACTCTTGGCTGATATTGACCAATTAAAAAGCCCAGCATAGTGAGACAATGGCATGGTGATGAAAGCAATGAGTGGAATGACAAAGATAGCGACAGGGGAAGAGGAGAGTAGGTGGTACCTGGCGGCAGAGACTGGTAGAGGCAAGGCAGCAGAAGCAATGAGCAGAACAACAAGGGTAGCAACAGGGGAGAAGAGAGAGCTGTTTCCATCAATGACAGCAGTTATTGCTGGCGGGGGAAATTTTAGGATTCAAGCCTAATAAGGCTATGTTGCGACAAGCGGGGTTAAGCCTACTTAGGCTTCCACATTGGGATGGTCAGTGAATTTACATTATGTGAAATGTCACATACATTATTGAAGTCACAAAACAAGCACAAATAGGGCCCACACAACATAACAAGTTTGATTCAAACCTGCTTTGATGTCAGATGACACCATCCACCCAAGCAACAAAGACTTGTTTCATTTATTGCTTCACTTGCTGGGGCTGCTACTGAAAGCACAACTACCTGGGTTAATGAGCTGTTTCAAAGTTCATATGGTTTAGTGGCAGTGATCAATGGGCAATTCCCTCCCTCAGGGCTTTAGTCCAACATAGCCAATATAAAACCTGTAGTAATTTGTCACTAATTCTGAACTCAATTATGCTGTTGATAAAATGTCAAATATAGTCTTTTAGCCCTTCTGAATAGATTATTATTTTGTAGGGATGAAATATTCATAGCCTTATGGCCATGTGGATTGTTGAGATGTCAATGATATCTTTCAGAATCAAGTCCATCCCATCAAGTCTTGGCCATATTTAAAAGATGGGTTCAGGAAGGACATAGATTCGGTGGAGGTTTCTACCTCCTGCTTTTTAATAATAATTTTCAAGATGGTAATTTTATATACAGACATATATAGGCTATAATGAGATCCAATTCTTAAATTCTCAATATAAATGAGAATTTATAAGCATTTTCTAGATATGATTGTGTTATGATGGGAATCCTACTACTAGTCTTGTTACATATCATTTTTCTCACCTCTGAATACATAATTGAATGAATGTTTGATGCTATAGCATTGTCCCATCATAAATCCAATAATAGGACCAGCCATTAAAAACATGCACTATTCATTCCACATCTATCTTGAGAGTAACAAGAATTTATGGTAAGACAGATTCCACCAATCCCACCTCTCCACACATTGGTCCACACATTGCTTTATACAATAGGACTAATCTAGCAGACTACCACTCGGGGGCTGACACTGACACTTGGAAAGGTAAAAAGAGGAAGGATGAAGCAAAGGACAATTTTATAATTTCATTACTGACTTCATTTTTTTTTTAAATTCTATTTCCATCCCTTAGAGAGATGTGGGACGCTCTAGACTAGGTAAATACAAGTAGATACCTTTTCCAGTCACTAGCATGAGGAATGGATCACTAACGTGTACAATGAATAGACATCCACCCGGACCCTAGTGGGTCAGGTAGAGTGGGATCAGGGGAGGGAAGGAACAAGACTAGTAAGTGTTGCCCCAAGAGGCACCCTGTGGTAACATAAAAGTAGCATAATGAATAGGTGTGTACATCTCACTTTGTTTCAATACCACAAGCAAGTAATGTCTGGTTCAACAAGTCATTGAGCAGGTCGGCCTACCCTCCAGGAGTATCAACTCACAATTCAACTCATAGAGTCAAATGTCCTCGAAAGGAACCAAAGTATGTCTAATCTATTCTAGTGTTCCCATAGTTCTGGCTTATAGCTGACTTGTAGTCATGGCCACATATCCAGTTTAGTGGCTCAAGTCGCTCAACACCAAGCAGTTACATACTCTGTGACTCCTGATGTGGTTAGCTGCAACTCACAGTTTCGAGTTGGTTAACCATTCAACACTAAGTGACCAGTGACCAGTTACCATCAAGCAATGGTCATCATTGCTGTGACGAGCAGTAGCCTATAGAGCTACTACTAAAGTACTACATAGTATATGAAAGAAGCAAAAATACATCACATAACTTCACACTGCTGGGGTAGCGATCAGGGGAGTGATGGACTTTAGCCTGGTGGTATGGCAAGTGGCAGAGATGCACCAATCCATAATATACCATGACTTGATGAGAGAGGAGATTAAAGTCTGGTCTGGTCTGGTCTTTTGCCTTATTTGGAAAAAACAGGACCAGGACTGCAAAAAACCGACAAAAATGGTCTTTGTGGTCATTTTGTCAGTCCTAGGACCAGTTTGAACCAGTCTTCATATGACCAGTCCGGAAAAACACATTCCCAGCTTTCGACTGATATTTTGTTTTACATAAATTGATCCAGGTGTCATGGAGATATCATCATTTTAATATGTAGTACTATATTCAACATATCTACTAAGTCAAACCAGTCTGTGGCTTGCTTCTGTGTGATTGGCGGTCTTGGCAGCGGCTGTACCAGATGTAGTACTGACATGTGGCTTTAATTGGAGCCATGAAGTATGTAATTTGGGGCACAAACAATTAAGATATGCCCATTTCTGAGTTACATGTCAAGGAAAGATAGATAAATTGCTACAAATCCCAAATAAATTCCTAAAATAGTGCAAATATTTGGGGATGTGGGGGCATATGTGGCCCTCAGGGGCACCATTACGGCTTGTTAAAAGACCGGTCTGGACCGGTTTTATAGTAGTTGTTTTAATTTCAGAAATCAAAAAGACCGGACCAGGACCACAAAAAAGTGGTCAAGACTGGTCCACTATTTCCAGTCATTTTCCGAAGTTGCCCCACATGAGAATCTACCTGGTTGCCAGTTGCCTTCTGGGGCAAGCTTACATGGACCAGTCAGCAACCAGTTACAACCGGTCATCATCACAACCAGTCTGTCATGACACAACTGGTCCTTAGTCTGAATCATGAACCCATATAGGTACATGTACATACAAAGCTACAACTCAATTGTCTCATCAACTCTGTCCCATGACATTTTCATCTCAAATAAGGAGTTCCTGGAACACTACTACTTCTTCACAAACAGTCAGACTTGAGATGAGTGAGCACTAATAGGACATGAAAAAGTATATATACTACCATTTGTAGATCATAGGAATGATCAAGCATTCTATGCTATTGTGGAGTGGTATCTTGCCAGTGAGGGGAGTCTGAATGCCACACTCACACTGCAGACACTTGAAATGCCATGCGCTGCCCAGACAACTACATCTCGATACAACTTGAGCATTCAGAGTGCAGCCATAATGTCAAGGATACTGCCAAGCCTTGACTCTGTTTTCTGAAAGGTAATGTCAGGTTGAATTCCCAGACAGCAGTAGCGGTGGCAATGTGGGTGATTCCATACCAGTCTAGCGACAAACTCTAAATGAAGAAAGTGATAGTGAGATTAATGCTGTGCACAAGACAAGGGAGATGGTGTTGATCAGTATTGAAGAAGTAGACTTGTAAATGCAGAAGATTAGTTTTACCTTTAAAATGTGATGGAATAGCAGTAACTCGCCTTTAAACCAATGTTCTCTTGAAGATGCCTGCCCAATTGCACACTCCCGTCACAATTCTCAATCCAGTGGGCTGTGATGCCCATAAATGAGGCTTTTGTCTGGTCCACTGACCAGAGGTTGGTCGTAGTTGAATCTCAGCCAGTTGATGGTGCCTGATGAAATGTGAATTAGAACGTGAATTAGATAGAGAATGAAGGAAGTATTCCACCAATTTTTTTTCCTTGAGACATTTGATGAAATTGATGAAAGTGTTGTAGATGTAGGTTGTGATGTCATGAGCTGACGGTAAGTCAGCAGATTTGGTATTAGGCTGGATTGCTACTAAGCAATTCCTACATAGTTCCTTGTTTGTAACTACTTGACTCTGTTAAGCAAATGGTAAGTCAGTCACTAGTATGCTTCCAATTGTGGATTGTGCGACTCACTTGGTCATTACACACTACAAATCTGGCCACAGTTTTCAGCACATCATCTCTGCTGAACTAGGCTCTCGCACTCAATGTCCTTCATACCAATCCATCTTAAGTCTCCAGACACTCTTCACTAGCTCAACCTCGCCTCACAACATCCCTGAGTATCGCATGGTGATTCTCTGTCCATTATGCCTGCTCAACTACTCCTTCATCCTAGTCTTAGCTATCCTCCAAGTCTACCCTACCTGGGCCAGCTGTAACAAAAAGTGTGTTTTTTGCTGAGTACAAGTTTGTCCTTGATATAGACCAACCAGTAGATTGAAGATTCCATTGAGGAGATGTATTTGAAGGTGGTTGTAATGCTGATGGAATATTAGGAGTTTAAGGACCTATCTTAAAGATTTGGTGGATGAAGTTATGGTGGAACTATTAAGATTAGATAAATAATGATTTGATCAGGATAATTCTTATCTGTTCTAGTTCTACTATTGTAAGTTCATCCTTTTGATCTCATGGCGCGATGATTATTGATACACTTTTATCCTCAAGATGCCCTCAAAGTTGGGCATCTGCAATTCCAGCAGCTTTTTCATAGAGCAGCATACAAAGTAGGCCAACTTGGCTGCTTCCATTTTGTAGATACTACAGGTCCTTCCCATCTCCAAGGTTAGTCTTCACACTGGAGCCACTATTTGTGGCTAGGTGAGTACATTTCTGGCAGGTTCCTATTGATTCTGGTCTCAAACTAACTTTCTGTCCAGCTGATTGTCGTAATCAAAGACTTCGAGGATCAGAGGAATAATATTCTCGCATCATGGGGCCTCTCATAGCAAACACCAAGAGATCGCAAGGACCATCAAGCAGATATACCATTGATCTGAGCAACTATGCATTGGACCACAGAGTATATTATAAGAGTTGGTCATCTGGCTCGACTGTGCGACGTTGAGAAAGAACGACACATTGGTATTTCCACATGCATGATTGAACAGTGAAATGACATATTGAAGAGCAATTGAGTGATTTTGTTGGGTTATTGAAGCTGATTCTGCAGTCGTGTGGCCCATTGGCTTAACAATCTCAGAAGCATGAGGATTTGCGTGAGTATGTCCGATTTGTCAGACATGACAACACCAGTCTCCATTTTGACCAGATCACGGATAACACCCAAATGAGCTGAGATGGAGAGGGAAGGGCTCAGTGAGAGTGGTGTGATCTTGGTGACTCAGCTTCAATGCAATCAGTTGACTATGGCGGCGCTGTTGGTTCCCTACAGTATCTCTCCTGCACTACTCATCCAGATATCACTTACACTTTTGATTAGCTTGCTTCCTTCACTGTGAACTCCTCTGCAATGCATTGGCATGCAGTCAAGCATCTGTGTCGCTACATCAAAGGCACCATGGACTATAGCATCACCTATTCCCCTGATCCCTCGACGCGGTAGCTTTTCTCCACTTACTCAGATGTGAATCATGATGGATGCAAGGACTCTGGACGCTCGACTGGCACATATATTGTCAAGATCGGAACTGGTGTTGTCTCCTGAATGTCGAAGCACAATCAGCTATTCAAGTAGTGAAGCATCCAGAACATCATGGGCGGATGAAGCACCTCGACTTGCACTGGTTTTGGCTTCGAGATGTAGTGGACAAGGGCATCATTTCTCCCAACTTCGTTCCCACTGATCAGATGCCTGCTGATCTATTGACCAAGGCTTTGCCTCAAGTCAAAGTTGAGGGTCTGTGTCAGATGCTGGGACTTGGTAGACTTGGGGGGAGCAAGTGATTGCCAGAGTCGCGCAATCAGGGGGGAGTGTTACTTTTGGTGATTTCGCACACTTTTCATTCATTTTTACTTCATTGTAGACTTCATAGCGCTCTGCGCTACTTCTAACCATGACCATTGGATTCCCCATGGTCGATAACCCTATCAACATTTTCTCCTCGAGGTTCTAGACCTTTGTGGTTGCTTTACACACCTCTACCTTCTTTTCTCCAAGTTGTGATGATTATTCCCACAGTTGTGGCTGATTGTGGCTGCTAGTTGTTTGCCAGTATTTACAGCCACTCAACATAAACCTCGGAGTCCTCTGTTCTGTTTCCCTTGGTTACTCACAGTGGACTTCAGGTCAGTAGCTCATTGTTGTTCGCTCAATATCATTCATGGTTACTCACAGTAGACTCCAGTGTGATCCTAGAGTTGCTATTTATTGGTTATCCCACTCCCAGAAGCTTCATTTGCTTATCAGATTCCAGGTCCAGCTGGCACTGACATACTTTTCCATGAACTAACCAGTGCATATACCAAAAGAAAGTTATTGATGAAAGTCCAGGAATTGAATGCATGAGTCAAACACTGCTGTAACAAAGTTGGACCTATCCAAATCAATCTGAGCTTTCAGTAGGAAAAATTACTACCATGAGCTCATGCCGCCAGCTTTGCCAATATTGAACTAGACAACCTGGTATGCCAAGACATTTTTCTAATCCTCCTTAGTTCATAACGAGATCAGTCAGGAGTGTCCACATTACCAATACATAGCCCCTGCTTTGTCTCACAATGCCGCTAGCTTATCTTTCATTTTCTCTGATACATAAGAGCAGTTATTGCTATTCAATGGCTTGACTCATCTGTCACTCCTCATTGTAACATTTGACCTAATCAACTTGCAAGTACCAGAATGGCCATTGACAAAATCACTGGCAATAGCATATAGCCTTGTGACTGGCAACTACCAAATCTGACCCAGCTGACCAAATTAAAATGCACAGGTGGCATTCCAATTTCATAAAAAATAATGGTTAGCAACTGTCATTGGCCAATAATGACCAATTAGAAGGCTTTAAGCATATGACTGGGATTTTGCAACCATTTTGATCATTTCTCAACCAGATTAGATTTGATTGAGTTGAATGTGGCACCATTAGAATCAGACACCAGGAGCTACAACTTTTCTGGTGATATCAAAAAGGAATACTGAATTTTCTTATTGGCAATAAGCTTTGGATGTAGCCCCTGTCTTGATAAAGGCACCAGTATGATCAACAAGTCTCTATTTAGTGGGTTTACCTCTCCACAAGCTTTCCGCACTTATCATCTGCATAGTAAGAAAACCAATCCTGGTAATTTCTTTCTTGCAAAGATGGTCCATAGTGTGAATTGATGCATGAGTGTTTCAACCAAATACACAACTTCATGCCAGACTGGATTATTGATGCGGTTCATCCTCTTGCAGATCGCGAGCATCGAGCTTGATCCCATCTGTGAATGTGAGTGGAATGAGAAAGTATCCTGATCAGATTATCTCTTTTCTACAATATCCTCAAATTGCTCCCCAACAACAACTTCCTCAACCACCTTTACCTTTACTGAATAGATCTATAATAGATTATTTAAGACATTCATGATGCACCTCATTCATCAAAATCCTTTCCTGAACCTCACTGGGATTTATCCTAAGGACTAGAGGAATTATATCCATTCAATTAGATGATACTGAAGAGACATCTGAAACAATTCAACTTACTTTTCAATACATTCCACCAGAATCATACCCAGCTCAATATGGACAGAGGAGAACTATTCAGGAAACTTCTATTCATCATAATACTGTTACTTTTGGTGATTTTGCACTCTTTTCATCTATTTTTACTTCATTGTATACTTCGTAGCGCTCTGCGCTACTTCTAACCATCACCATTGGATTCCCCATGGTCGATAACTTTATCAAACTTTTCTCCTTGAGGTTCTAGACCCTTGTGGTCGTCCTACACACCTCTATCTTCTTTTCTTTGAGTTGTGATTACTTTTCCCACAGTCGTGGCTGAGTGTGGCTGATTGTAGCTGCCAGTTGTTTGCCAGTATTGACAGCCACTAGACTTAAGCCTTGGAGTCCTCTGGTCTGTTTCCCTTGGTTACTCACAGTGGACTCCAGGTCAGTAGCTCATTGTTATTCGCTCAATATCATTCTTGGTTACTCACAGTGGACTCCGGTTTGATCCTAGAGTTGCTATTTAGTGGTTATCCCACTCCCAGAAGCTTCATTCACTTATCAGGTTATGAGCCCTGAGCTCTAAGTCCTTATCGCTCAAGATCGCCTCACATCGACGCTCTATCGACATCACCATTCGATTCCTCGTCCTCATTACCCCCCATCGACCAATTTTCAGGCTAATCCGATATGCAGATCAGTTGTAGTTGTCCTTGGAAAGCTTTGGGATCATAGTGCGCTCATTGCACGCTCATACCACTATACCATTGGTCCTGACTTGAATACCCACAAACAAGTTCAACCCTCTTAGCTCAACTTTTTTCCATCATACCCCCCTGCTATCGAAAAGCGTCGCTTTCGTGCATCATCATCTCTACTACCCATACAACCCCTCTTTGCATCACACACCTCCTACTTCCAAAACTCAATCGCTTTTTGCGCTGCATAGCTTTTACCTCCCAAAATCGACACCCCTTCTTGCGCCACATAGCCACTACCTCCTAAAATTGACTTCGCTTTTGCTCCACCCCTCCTGCAGCTCCACTTCCTGATCCAGCCCTGCCTCCTGTTGCTCCTGGTGGCTTTCCTGCCGGATCTCTGATGGGTATTGGTGCTCAACTTCCTGCTAGATGAAGGAACCCACCTGGTCAATGGTGGAAGCTTGGTTCTGCGCAGCCTGATGAAGATGACTCGGATGATGTCTTGAACATTGCAGACATGAATATGGTCAAGTAATGTGGACACTACAAGAACTTGCCAAGATAAGTGGGAATTTCCATTGTTCCTTCAATCAAGTCTGAGTTATTGTTGTTTAACAAGTGAACTGCCAGTCAAGTGAAATACTGGTGGACCTTCCCAACTCAAACTTTGCTGCCCATAATGAACTGTTGGCATGACATCTAAGTACCACATAAGGTAGTTTGGCAGATTAATGACATACCTTGACATGATGAGATACTTGCAGATTTCCACCAGACATTGACTGCTCCCTCCATAGGCAATTTGACTGTTGTTTGGTAGTTGAAGGTGTACTCACTTATCAATGGGATTATCCTAAGGATGTCAGGAGGGCTCAGACAATGAGAAAAGATTAGAAGATAGATGCTGCTCAAAAATAAGCTACAGAGTTTTTATAGTCTACTGAACACTCAGGACAGCTAAAAAACTACAAAAGGAGGAAACACATGAAAATGAAGCAAAATTCAGGCTGTTGTTCTCGTTTCCCATGCTGTCTTCTCTCTCTTGTTCCCTGATAATGACCGATCAAGCTGGATCTCAAAATAGATAATCATGTTATGCAGAATGGAACAACACTGCACCCAATGGACCATGTATTTCAAGTTTTCAGGTGTTCAAATGTGATTCCGAAGTTTGTTCAATGACTAAAATCATCCGCGAACCTGAAACAATATTGAGTAAGTTCATGGTACATGATCAAGGTGAACTATATAATTCTGCACCCTCAACAATGACACACTGTGAGATGCTTTAAATGCAGCTACACTTCAAGTGTTTAGAGTATAACACTGTCTGCCCATAGCTAGTGACTTGTGGATATCAAGTCCTCTGTTTCCTGTGCCACTCTTGTTCCTTGAAATGGATACCAGTCATGGACGTTTCCTGATTGGCCCAAACCATAATCAACGAGATGCAAGTTGTGTAGCATAACAATGACCTAGATCATGGTGCAATGGCAAGTATGCATGGCCTAGGCTACTTGACAATTAAGCAAGTATTTATCTTTTCTATCTGTAAATGTATATCCTCTCTCTTTTCCTCACTTTCTTTGTTGTTAAAATAGCAGTAGAGTTGTGGACTAGGCAAAAGACCAAAAAAGACCAAAAAATAAGTTCCAGTGATTTCAACATTGAACAGATGACTCTCTGAATGCATCTTTCTTGGCCAGTATCCATTGTCTGTTAGTGGTAATAGTGAGGAAAAATTATCTGATCCACATCGCAATTTCAAAAAGCTCACTTGAGCTCTCAGTACTTAGTCACAATGGCACTGATCATTGTGCAGTCAAGCTTCAGTACCTCTTTCTGGCAGTTGCCAGTCAAGGAAGACTTCAGTTTGCAGAAGGTCAAGATATCTCTGAAAGCAATATCTCCTTTAGATTCCCTAGGAAAAATATGAGTCAAGGACTAGGCACATTGAATGCATAAGTGGGAAACTCCCAGTGACAGTCATCTTAGACTCAAATTGATGGTATCATAATGTGTACATGATATAATGATGACTCAAAACATGAAAAGAAATATGGTCAAGCAGACTCTATCTAGTAAAAAGTTCCACAGCACAATATCAAGCACCTGGAGGCTGGTGTGCATGCCTCATCCCTGACTTCGACAAAGTAATTGTACTACTCTTCCTGTGAAGATCATATTGCTGCTTTAAAACTTGGAAAATTTCATCACTCCTCCTACTTCGTGAAACTCGAGCTATTAAATTTCGTCCTGAGGCTATAGAGGAGATCCTAGAAAAGGTGGTATATGATCAAATATCACTTGTAGCTGCAAGCCATGATCAAGCAAAGTAGAAAATAGTAAGTTCCTGAGTCCAACTTGGACTCAGAATTCATACTATATCGTGGTCATTGTTTAATAATAACATTATGCAGCACTATTGATACTTCCAAATGGAATGGCAATAGATATGTACCTGTCAGACACCACTTTCAATTCAAAGAGCTAAAGAAAGTCTTGTAGTGTTTCAACAAGTATCTCGGCTGTGAATACGAAGAAAAATCACGAGGACCATCAAGCAGATATATCATTTCTTCTGTCAGGTTGTATTTGGGTTACCTTGTATCACCACGGCTGAGTAACAAATATGGCAATCACAACTGACTTAAGTCTTGTGACGCCTGGAGCTTTGATTGCAATGAGGTCCACGACATCATATCGGCTGGATCAATATCAAGTGTTAACCAAGGTTCTTAGCCAGACAAAAGCAAGTGGTTGAGCACCTGAATTTGTGTTGGTCTCTCGCACAAGCAGACATGGAAAGAAGTAACAGTGTGTACCAAAGATGTTAAACTTATGACTTCCCAAACCATAATATCAAGTCAGCAAGTGCATGGTTCATTTGCTGTGTGATGGTCCTGGATGCTGCTTTTGGATTGTCTTGTGGAAATCAAATGCTGCATCAATGAGACAGCCTCAAGTTCTTTTGAGACTTGTTTCCTGAAAGTGGGAAGGTTGAATGGACACAATTCAGCATCTTTCCATTGGGCTTGTTAGCTATCCACTGATCTATCTTGCAGTTAGGCTCATAGCTATCCACTGACACAATTCGGCATCTTGCCATTGGGCTCATTAACTATCACTTCTTGCACTATACTGGACTTAACAGCATTCACGAAGCATATTAGAAAGAAAAGAACTGATACTGTTATGATCGTCTCGAGGACACCCTATGTATCTCTTTTCTTCTTTGCTCTCCCTTCTTTATCTCCTTTACTTGTATTCACTGTATCATAGGACTCTAGCGATTTCACCCGCTTCACATCGCAGATGTTCCGCAAAGTCCCTATCTCCCTTCGTATATTCTCCTATCTCTGTTCCGACAATTTCCTATCTCCTCTGACTCTTGATGACGCCATTGCTTCATCATCTTTCGTCATCGCTTACTGAATAATCTAGACCTCCGCAGCTTCTGACTCATTCCTTACTGCGGATGACTCTTCCCTTCCTTGCGATTCCATCACCTTCTGTCTTGTAGTACTTAAGGACCTTTCTCCTTGTTTGTATTCCCTTAAGCTAGAGCTACTTGAAATCCCATTCAGTGTTCTTAGCAAAACCTTGTGTGCCTTCGTCCCTCGTCCCTTCGGTCCTTCTGCCTTACTCGGATGTGTCCTTTAGTCCCTATTCTTCGAGTGACAAGACTCTTCGTGAGTTCCTCCTCGACAGAATACTTAGCCTTCCGGCTTCGCCAAGCGTTACGCTTGCTCGGCCTATCTTTCATCCCTAGCCCTCGCCCCTTCAAGTCTACAGCCAACCCTACCCGGGCCAACTGTAACAGATACTGGATATCAATTTCATTAGGGCATTGTTGTAAATCACTGGTCTAGACCAACTGACTGCTAACATTGGAGCACAGTCCAGCCTCTCCAGCACATTGGACTAAGACCAGAGATACCAAAACCCAGACTAAAGTCAGATGACTCACCCCTCAGCCCTTGATGCCTAGAAAATTATATCACTCTATCGTCACCACTGTCATTACATTACTAACTACATCATTATATCATTATGTAGACATCATTGTATTTAGAATATATGTAGGTAACGCCTCATGTAGTCCGGACTATATACATTAGTTCTATTGTATAAATACTTGAGTCGGTCATATCAGTTCAGCCACATTTAGATCACCTGTAAAAGAGGCAGTCAGCACAGCTAACTCCACTGCTGTACAGAGCTTACATTCTCTGATTACGCATGTTGATTCGACAGTTGAGACGTCAGATCCTACTGTTCTCACAGTTCTGCTTGATGAACCCAGTAAGTGGCCAAAGCTTTACCCTAGATGATATATCAATACAATATATTTTTGCAGATTTTTCTCAAGGTGCAACTGAGCATCTCTTTTGAATGTACAAAGTGTACCAAGAAGACCAGGATATCTTGGTGGATGATGTAGACTGTCCGCCAAGCCCTATACTAAGAGTTATCTTTAGTCTCGGTTGAACAATTCAAGTTGACTTTATCAGGCAAGTTGTTTTTTCCCGATCTCCAGGGATATAGGGAAAGCCACGGTAAGTTTTTTATTTTCCTGTGAACCATATCTAGTAACAAAAGATTCAGGTTCTTTCACTACTGCACCCTGGGCATCCTCCATACCAAATGGCCATCAATTCTTCATGAAATGCCAATACAAACTATGGATCAACTCTTGACAAAAGACGGAACTAGCCTTCTGTTTTCCCAAAATCTTGTTCCAGCTCAAATCTCATAACAAAGCCTGGAATCCTGATGAAGACACCATCATTCCCAATATTTTTTTAGAGTTTTCCTCTCCAGATGACACAACAGACCCTATCTATTCTGTGGTCTGTCAAATTGCTTTCTCCTAGACATTTGAAAATGCCAGGAGTGAGGTCAAATATCTCGTTAATGTGTATTCCTCCATTTGTATGGCCATTATTATTGATATTGAAGGAGATCCTTTGTATAAAAGCCCAACATCCAAAAGTGAGGCATAAAAGAGGCTGTCGAAGGATTGGCTGGATTACATGTCCTTCATAAACTTGAGTTCATATAGCAAGGACTTCATTTCGGATTCCAGTAATGTTGCTTCCAAGTTACTACACCCTCTGACAGCTGGTGGATATACATGTTGTTTGATCAAAGATGTTTGAGTCAAGCCCTGTTGTGGCTCTGATCACCTGGATGTTAGCATTCCAGATGAAACCAGAGCAAACACTATTCATAATGTGCACTGTTAAGTTACATGAAGCCTAGTAGTGCCATGTGGATATCCCAGATGCTTGGTGACTTTTCTTTGATCCATGATCCCATCACAGCAAAATAAGCATTGACATTCAACACCTGCCAGGCATCACAGATCAAGTTGACCATTCTTTCACTGCATTACTCTAACAACATCATGGTCAGACTGAATATGTTGAATATCTATTGTACACACCAATAAACATGACCACAAACCTCTCATTTGTGCTTTGAAAGTCTCGATGATTGCCTGCTGGTTGCTTTTCAGTTGAGAACGACAACACCGCCATTACTCGCACATGACACACCATCAATCATGTTCTTGAAGGTTGTGTGCTGCCAATCTTAATTGCAGTTGGTGTTGAGAATCTTCCATGATCCAATGACCTGTAAGGGCAAGAAACCTGGTCATATATATTACTTGCAGACCAGGCATCGGTGGTGAAGAAAATCTGTCTGAGTGAACTCTATTCAACAAGAAACAAGAACATCATGTGGGAGGATTAAATGAACACTTGTGCTTATCCTCAACTCGCTCTTGAGTCTGACAAGGCTGCCTCCACATCTCAATGATCTTGTTGTGGGTACTTGTCTGATGAAGAATGTGTTAAGGTGATCACAGAGTGTTGAAGTGCCCGACTTGGCATCATAGGTATATGTGCATCTTGTGCCATACTTTCCCGCCCATGTCCCTGGGTCAGCATCATGAGCCTCTCTATTGAGTAGTAAAAGCCAATCAAGAGTAGAATACTATAACACACGTACAACCCTTGCAAATTGAATGGTCTTCAATCTGCTTGAAGAAATATTGGATGTCGGCAGTACTTGCCATTTTTGTGGACTGGTTTCAAGATGGATCAATGAAGGGGTCATATACACCACTGTGCAGAGGTTACAGATTCACAGGACAAGAATCCACCTGGACCTGAGGAGTCTCGTCTTCTTTAATATTGAATTCCTCTCCATCTTCTTCCTCCAGCACTGTTGGAACATTGTTTAGCTCGATTCCCTCATTGTGGGGATGAGGATGTAGGCTGAACTGGGCTGACTCTGCTCTAAGTCAGTGGAAAGGAAGAATGGAAACTGGTCAAAAAATGGTGACACGAATTGCCTGAAATTTGCAAGCAACTCAGAATTAAGTACTTAGAAAGCAGCATGATGTATTAGGCCAAAAAGTGAGTGATAAGTAGTTGGTTTGTGCCCAAATGTACCCAAACTTTGCAAGCAAATTTATATACTTGGTAACTGAAGGCTTATGTCAATACTTCATTTCTGTGTCAAGTACCTAGCAAATAGACACAGCTCTTTACAAGAGGACTTTATTATGTACTAAAACAGACAAACAAGAGCAAGACACAAAGTGAGGTAGTGTTTGAAGTAGTACATAGTACACGGGTAGAATACAAGATCAAATTTTGAGGATAACTGCAAGCATTTTTGCGACTAACATGCCCTATGCACATCAGCAAAGAACCCACTTCTTCCAGAAGTTCCAGGTCTCCAGTTATCCCAGGGAAGGTACATAATTGGCCAACTGTGTACAGACTGCCCCCCAGGCCAGAGCTCTGGTGCCAATCCAGCAGCGCCCACTCCCACCATCACCGTCCAACTGGTGGCCGGTAACCCTGTTCGCAATGACCTCTCTGCCACTTTGAGTACTAGTGGTAGTACCTCTAACCAGTCTGTTCCACCCATGCTGGCGTCTGCTGCCACTGTTTCCTCTGTATTGGTGGAAAAGAAACAAATGTTTTCAGCAATCAGGCCCAATGAAAGCACTTCTCCCCTTGACCAGCTCTTCTCCCTTCTTTTCAGCTACCGGTGGTGATCACTCCAGATCATCGGCATCTTTGGTCCCATTCAGTGAGCTTGCTGGTCATAGCAGCAAAATCAAATCAGCATGCTACATGACACTCTCGCTTCCACTCTATGGGATCCCATAAGTATCATACATGACACTACAAGAGCATTGCAGCACATTCCGTTTTTTCAAGGAGATCAAGCTTTGGACAAAGTTTGCGGGCAATGCTTGTATCGCTTTATTCTTTCTCGGTTTAACCAAACAGATCGTGAAAAGTGTGCTCAAAATCTGTACATGAATGGATTGCCTTCTTCACTGGCCCAGGTCCTACTAGTAGAACACTGTTTGGCAATTGATCAATCATCCGTTGTATGTATCTGAACTCATTTACAAAGTACTATCATGTCGTATATACAAGTCCCTAGTAATTGTAATTATCATCGGAATTAATTGAAAGGCCAGATTGCTAGATACTCACTGTGACACTGTATCACTTGTGTGTTGGAAACACTCGCCCACATAATGCACTGAAAGACCTGTTACACACAAATACAGAAAGATGCCGAATTGCTCCTCCAATGTGACTTCCCTCAAATCAGAGTGTCCCACTTGATGTAGTTCCTGTACTAACTGTAAAAAAACCTCTGTCTTGGCGGCGAGCTCATAGTGGATCCACCCACGATGGCCGCTGATCAGCTCAAGTACCCATTGGTGGCCGGTAAGCTTGGAGGTGTGATAAGGTTCTGGTTGGCATCTGCCTAATCGTGTGCTTTTGTAAGTAAGCTCAGCAAGTACAAAGAGTAGTTCTTGAATGATTTTTGTCATGTACTGGACAATTTGGCGACGAATATCAAGCAGTAGAGGCATAGTAGAGGTCATATCACTCACATTTGGGCTCCGATTCCAATGGCAGCACCTATGTCAAATCCCGTGACCAGAGACAAACAAGACTACACATGAGAAACAAATTCTGAGATTAGACCAAATTTTACCAGTGAAGTAAGTTATCAAAATATTCAAGCTAGAGAATATGAAAGACACATACAAATACTGTTAACTTCCAAAAAGTCTGAAGAAGCTATCAATCAAAGTCAGTAACAAAGAGAGTGTGGGACTTTAAAACACTAGCCTTGCATGACCAAGTTTTTAGCAACTCTTGGTATAAAATCATTGCTGGTGTTGTTAATGATGAGGCAGGGTGTATCAAACAAGATGGCATGGGCAAATTTAAACCTAATGGATTTAGTGAGTGAGGGCCAAGAATGGTGCAGATGAATTTTACTTGTGGAGTGTTGCAACCAACTGACCCAGGACTCCTTGTTGTTGACAAGAGAGTTGCAAGCAGACAAAAAAACCTACTGTCTCCTTGAGAACCACTTTCAAGGGTGTGAGCAGCACGTCAAGGAACTAATATACAGATACAATAGCCAAGACTGCAGCACAGAAACAATTGAGTGTTACCTTAAGTAGATCATCAACTGAAGTGCTGATGAGTCTTCCCCAAGGCATAAGTCACCGGTATCATGATTGGTATGCTTTGTGATGCTGAAGATGATGTGCTGATTAGGGAGTGTTTAGTTTGCCTGCTACAACTCAGTTGACAAAGTTCAGCCACTCATCAATGCTCGTGTTGCTTCTCAATTGGAATCCAATGTTGACAGAATTGAATGAAGTTGGTGGAATGAAGTAGCACAAGATGTCTTCTAGGACCTTGCCTTGAGTTGTGTGCTCGAGTGGCTGGAGCCAAAGCTCCAAGAGGAGTGTGTTAGTGACTTTGATAGAGTAGTAATCATTTGAGACAAAGTTGAAGATCAAATAAAATAATATCATAACTTACCAAGTAACAGGCCCTGGGCCTTTATTCTCGTGGGCACCACTCCAAACTCAGTGGCTTGAAAATGGGCAGTTGAAGCAGATTTTGGATTGCTCTAGCTGCAACTCTTTGAATACAGCCAGGATGTCGATGCAGCAATTGCACACACCGCACAAGGGCAACAACCATTACACAAATTCAGCCACCTACCTTCCTGACACAAAGAACAATACTGACATAAGTACTCATAGTCCATCAGAAAGCATTAAGACAATCTCAACACCACTTAGGACGCTCTGAAGGTATTGTATGTACAGCAAAAGGCTAGGATGAGATGACAATGACAAAGTGCAAAATCATTCACAACTCTGATGAGGACCTCAAAACTCATAGTCACAGTATTTGCATAACAAGTGATGACAGTTCAACAACATCTTTGCCAACCATGTGACAAGATTTCATGGGTTTCAAAATCAGGGGTTAGGATTCAACAAAATTAACACCTTGCAAATTGTATCGGGGGACTGTACATCCAACCACAAACTCATTCACTTTGTGAAGGCTACGACCTCATTCGAGAGGACATGGTGGCAACACTTTGCCACGAGTAACTGTATATTCCCCTACCCTGTTAGGTCAGCACATACTTTAGAATGAGCGTAATTGTTATCTAGGCTGTGCATGGTATAGCCTCAATGACTCACGAGTAATACCTACTCATCTACTCAACAGAAAACAGATATAGCCTGCATGCACTCCCCGGTTTCTCCACCAGATTGTCATCCTCATGAGATGACCTGCTGAAGAAGATTTTTCTTACAGGTTCAAGTGAAGTGACTCTGTGTAATATCCTCCTCGTCGGTACTTTTACCTTCCTATATTGCTTCACTGTCATTGCCCTGACCCATACAAACAAAAAACTCAGTGGTCTGACACTGGTTGCATCAGCAAACCACCTTTGTGCCTACATACTCCACAGACAACCACAGGCTCTTCAGATCCAACAGCTCTACAGCTCCTTCAGCTCTACAGACCATGTAGGATACACAGGCTTTCCCAGGCTCTCCAGGTCACATGACCACACTACACTTTGTTTTTTTTTTTTACTAGACTTTTCACTATACTTTTTTGGTACACTTTGGTACACTTTTTTGGTACACTTTTTACTACACTTTTGTGTACACTTTTTTACACTGTTCACTGTACTTTTTTGTACACTTTTCACTACACTTTTTAGTACACTTGTTTGGTACACGTTTCTAACACTCACGCAGCTCCACAGCAAGAATCCGATACACCTAGCAATAGCTCTAATCAAGTCATTGCTGCCCAAGCTGACGTGGATAGCAAAAGCTCTGGTAGGTCATTCATTATATTGTATACAATGCCTAACATACTACTTAGAAGAAACAGATGATAACTGTAGTCAACTCGGAAACACAGAGTTCATGCAAATCACCGAGCCAACCATTAAAGAACACAGTGAAGGAAGGACAAGGTGCACCACCTGAGCATGTGCTGTCATACAGCACAGCTGTGACATATATTTTTAGGTACAGACCTTGTTTTACCATCCGATGCACCTGACTGGATACAGAATTGTTGTAAATCACCGTTACCGACCAACCGATCTCAGTTCAGAACACAGTCTAACCACAGTCTGGCATCACCAACAGCCAGGACTAGAGTCCGGACATATCAAGACTCGGACTAAGAGACAAGAGGCAGGGATGACAACATTCTTTCTGGCAGGCTGCCCTTGAGGATGTCCAATGGGTACATTGTTGGTAAGTGAGTTCTATTTTTGGAGCACACAAAGACCAGTTTTTGACCACAACTGGACCGGTAAAAAAATTGGTCTTTTTTAGTCTTGGTCTAGTCTTTTCCCAAAAAAGGCAAAAGACTGGACTGGACTGGATCTTTAAACACTACTCACTATCCAACCCACATGAGGGCCAGTTACTGGCTTATATCAGCTTCAACACAGCTTGGCTCATTTACATAAGCCAAACTGTCCAAAAAATGGCAGCTTGGGCTCTTTACAGCTAGTCCTTCTTAGATAGAGGTTTACATACAAGACTTTTTCTACTATTCCACCTCACCTCACACTGGTATACATGTCAACACTTTTCATCTAAACCACTTCATCATTGTTGGATCTCAGACATAAGGGAGACCCCCTGACATCAGAGGATAAACAAGACCCCTTGAGCATGCCTCCAGCGATTACAAACACTGTGCAAATTGTATAGTGGAGACCATCAGTTTGGTGTTTGGCTTCATTGTTTGTACTATTTAAGTAGCATACAGTTTCGGGTTTACTTGCAGGTTCATTCATAAAGCTGCAACTTGATATTGAAAAATGTACTTCTGAGGAGAGTCATTGGCTGATACCTGTAATAATCAAAGCAGGGTCAACTGCGCTGCAAATGACAAGGAGACACAGACACAGGACAATGATGAAACACCCATAGGTGCTCAACATGCCAGTGGTAATTCAAATCCTTGCAGCTGTTGTTGTTACTAATTATACTACCCCTCATCACTACCAGCCTCATTCCCAATCCATTGATCCCAGTTGTTGCCCAAGAACAACACCTTCACTGCCTGAATTGATTTCTCACCAGCATCTGTTCTCCCTTGCTCTTGCCAGTCAGTGGTTTCCACCATCTTCATCTGAAAGTCACATCAATCTTAGAGTTAATTGAATGAAAAATGTAAAGCTTGATCTGGACAGAAAAAATATGTTTGCAGGGCATGGATGAAGCAAGAATGGGGAGATAGAAAATGACTCAGACTTCTGGACCAGGAACTTTCTAATGCCCTCAAGTCACCCTTGTAAGTATGGAAAGTGGTTCATTATTATGACGTAATAATCAACAATTGGCCAGGCACTCGGACTCCAATGTTGGGGTTCAGATTAGAGTCACCATTCAATGTGACGACATCAAGTGGAATAAGATTTTTTTTTGTTCTATGAATTTGTGAATACAAACATATTCTTCATCTGTCATTGCTATCATCTCAGACCAGGGGCTTGGCAGTTTGAGCTCCATATTTTTGATGCCAAATTGTGCACAGCGAGGGAGTTAATTGTGTGGAAGGAAGGTTGACTCTTTTGTCGTGCCGCTATGAGAGTTGGATACTTGTACTCGTGCATCTATGTAGTCATTTCTCAGCATGAATATTTCGCTCATGGGGCGCTCATACTACACCATGGGTTCAGAGGCCGGTACATGCTGTTCCTCTGGTACGTTCTTGAGGTTGCAAAAGGTGTGGTAGGCCAGCTTGTTTGCCTCCCATTTTCCAGACCTTTGGTCCAGCAAGATTTTGTTTTACCCCAATGTGGTGATGTGCATTCAAATAAACCCAACAAACCGGGTCGAACAGCGTCAAATGGACAGCAGACTGTCAATGCACTGCAAATGTGCTCAAGCCTGAATTATGGCCGACTACTAGTAAGTAGTACATGCGAGAGAATTTTTGGTGCAATTTCTACGAGTTGGACTCCTTTTTTAAGCAAGAATACACCTCGACAATTGTAAATAGGTGCAGGATTTCTGAAACTCATCGCACAATCTCGGCCCTTCAATCAACAGTTTCAGGTGCGACACACTGCAGTGAGAACAACAGCATGGACACACCTTGTCTCCTGACAGGTGTGTTGTCGGATGGAGTAACTAATTTGACCTTAATGCAGTGGTGATTGATTCGTTTCGCAGGTATGTATTGACAACTTTGGTGCATGCTTCCTTTGCATCCTTTGCACTGTCGGCAGTCGCTAATACCTCAGTTCCCCAGCACAATTTGACATGTTTTCTCAGATCACCAGTTGACCGTACATCCTTCTTGTCAAGAAACGATGCATGATCACCTTATAACCACGCATCAAACACTTGAATTCATGTGCCCATCGGTCATGAACCTTGGTTATCTGAGAAGGCATACACCAGTGACACCCATTCCTTGTAGCTGGGCTATGTATGATATACTAATTAGGCTGATAAGATAGTCAATGTATATGATGAAGTATGAACTCAATTCAGCTTCAGCCATTTCTGAGGCATCACTGTCGTTTTCGGGCCCGGGCTCTTGATCAACGCTCTCGACAGTGGCAAAATAACCAACATGCATCAGACTCGTCATCCGAGTCACACGAAGGACCTTCGTGTGGGCGCTTTGACCAGGTAGCACTCTCGTTACCAGCATCATTCTTGTGTTTGTTCGGTACTGTGCAGTGAGCCTGTCCTCAAGTGTGGCCTTGGCTTTATCCGTCATCTTTGTCGCGCGCCTGACAGTTGGCTGTGGGAGCATGGTGAATGGATATGGTAGTTTTGTTTGGGTATATTAGGGAGTGAGAGTGTTCTACGGCTTCATTTTTTGAGGTTTTAAAACAACATGGACTATCATTTTTATGTCAGTCATAAGTAGTTATATTCTGTCCATACATTTAATACAACCCTGCAGAGGGGTACGGGTCAGGTGCAGGTGCACAGCATCCAAATCTGTATCTGTACCTGGCATGTACCCGCACCTGTAACCCATAACCATGCTCTACCCTAATGGTAAGTATAGGGTAATTAGGATAACCCTCAATATCCCAGCAGCACACAAGAGGCCGAGTGGTTGATTTAATAGTACTGTTCATGCTCAGCGTAATGTTCTAAAGGCTCAGTTAGTCGTTGTTGAGCAAAGGCATACGAACCATAACATGGCCTGTGCCAATTACCACCTCTTGCAGTTGAAACATGCAGTACAGCATATGCAAAGTGTAAAGGGATTGGCCGTTGCAGATCAAGCTGGTGGACATACTAAGCTGGTGGACATAACTAGGATGGTCATCTCTGATGACGGATACATTTCTGCACTATCTGTCCCTTCCTCCCCTCATGTACTGCCTGCACACAGTAAGCCTATCAATTCTTTGCTGTTGCCTGGAATCCCCCTGAATTGACATTTCACCATTATGGGAATCTGTGGAATTATTCACAGTATCTTCCTGAAAGCGGGCATTGTACCCTCTTTGTGGTTTTGGTTTTGATTCTGTGATATCATCAGAAGATCCTGATTTTGCTATGAGATAGTTCATGATAACATTGTCCAAGGTTCCTTATATATGCTATTAACCCTACAAAAGGAAACCAATATAAGATCAGTTGATAATTCACTGGACATGTGTGAAAGAAATCAACACTGTTTTTCAGGAATGTTCACGGAATAAATATACATCATATCTGAAGTGAGACCTGTAGTACACAGAGTCAGTTGTTATCCCACCCCCCACAAGCTTTCTGTGCTTATCACCGAAGTATAGTAGCCAGTGGCAGTGGGCAACATATGCTGTTTATCTAAGATTCATTGACTTCGTTGCCCGAACCTGGGGCTCCTGCCAGTGGAGCATCAATGAATCATGGCAAGTTCCCCTTGTTCAACCACAAAGTAGTTGTCACTTACTTTTCCTCCCTCTAAGTGGCGTGTACAGGGAACCATAGCTACATTGATTCGTGCATGTTGGACACCTTCATTAGGCGGATATCATACTTGAGATTGCCGATGGGATGCTCCATCGAGCAGTGCAGATACTCAGTCCTTTCTGGGCTGTCTCAGGACCAAGCTTGGTCTTCACGAAGAACTTGGTGGACGCAATGATGAACAAAATGGTATGTGGTCCTTATGTTGTTGATAATAAATTTCTGTGAATTCACGGGAGGCCAAGAGAGCCTTTGCTTCAAGTAGATGATTATAAGAGCTGAAAACCTTATACTAGTTTGCAAAATTTGCTGTATATTTTGGACTAGGATCAAAGGATGATTGATATATCTGGCTGGTTTCTGTTTTCTCGGAGATTCAGTGGACATAGAAGTGCTGGATAATAATGGGAATGGGCATCCGTTTGTCATCCTCTAACGCCGCAGTAAAGACAACAGCCATTCTTGCCACAGTGGTCTGTCCCACAGCAGTCCATCGACTGTTGTGAACAGTAAATATATATCAGAGCAATAGGTCATGTTGCAATTTGCGTCCCAAACCCTAGAGTCCTTCCTTCTGAAGTGCAGACATGTGATGTAGACCGACAACCAGAAATGAATCCAGATTTTAAGGTTTATTTTTGCAATGTCGTCAATGATAGGAATGTTCCGATGCTGTATATACACTCATGAACAACGTTGAAATTCAGTTCGCTCATGCAGATGATGCATTGCATGTGCCATCTCAGGATCATGATACAGTGCTTGGAGTTGTGGACCAAGAGGAATGGTCTTGAAAGTCTTGGCTGGAATTCGTGTTCGACTGCCACTTCCTTCGAGTCTTCACTGATGCCAATGAGAGCTTGAGGCTTGGCAGACCGGACATGAATCTAGTTGTTCGAAGGGGCCAGCACCATGCATGAATTGACAAGCAGACCTGCAAATGGCAGAGTGGAACACTATTGCTGTCAAATTGGATCTGTCCCAAATTGTTGGTAAACATGTCAGTGGAATTCTCATTTCTGTTGATGAAGAATATATTGACTGTTCTGTTCGAGTGAGATTCGTGTACAAAGTGGAAATAAGCAATATGCTTGCTACGTTTCTCGGTAATGGGGATGAGCTACTATCATAGACTAGTGCATAGTCAGTGGTACCAAGTAGGTAGCAACAAATATACAAAGCTTTATCTAAATAATCAATCATCCTGTGTAGGGTTTGCAGAGTGATGCAATATCTATAAAGTAGGGAACCAATGACTTGCTGGAACTTTGAGTGGAGGGGGTGAGGTCTCACCGGAGGTCGGTTCAGGATAAAATAGTTTACACAGGTGTGGCATTTTGCCATTCCGCAACAGAGCAAAACTGTTTGCAGATCCACATACTGATCTATGTAGATTTTGCAGCCTTCGTGATGGCCTAGGTCTCTGCATTCCCATCTTGCCATAAATTTGTTGCTCATGTTGGACTTGTTAGGTCTGGAGGAGAAAGCATTGTTGACATAGAATTTTCGTTTAGGATTTTGGTATACAAAGATACCAACTTCAGCCTGTTAAAGCTGAGTTCCTTCATAGACTCATTGAGTGTATTCCACCGGGCGAGAACAGCTTGTTTTAAGCTGTAGGGTGCGCATTTTAACCGCAGCACATGGTGCTCTGTGCCTAGGATGGAGAATCCTTCAGGTTGTTCCATGAATACGGATACCCTTCGTCTAGCTTGCCATATAAATAGGTGCTTTGACGTTGAGTCCAGAGATGTGCCAATCCTCGAGGGTGGCGAGGTTTCCAAGGAGTTAGAGTCAGAGAGCCTTAAGGTCAGAGGGCGATGGGCGTGCATCAGAGGAGAGGTCGAAGGATGGGGTTGCAGCAGGCCTACTAGCCTGTGGGGGGTAGCTCCACCTCAACTAGTACAATATGCAGCACTGCACCCCAGCAGCACCCATACATTGACCAGGTTAGAGTTTTCAGGCTCGGGTATTACAGGACTCTTCAAGTTGTGAATCAAGGTGAGGTCAAATGGCCATTTCCAGTGGTTTGTGATGGCATCATAGAGTTGCCACTGAGCAGGATGCTGGGAGTGCTTGTGGGCCTGGCTTTAGTGGCAGAATGGAAGTAGCAAAAAAGGCTAAAGGCAAAACAGGTGAAGATGACAAGATTCTGTATTGTATCCTAGCTCAGAAGCTGCTGAGGACCTCTTGTGAATGACACAGCCATCAAGCTTATAGTAGGCAGTGAACGGAAACTTTTCTCCTGTCTTTTGGAAGTGGTATACAGACCTGAATAGTTTGTATATTCCGTCAACTGCATCAATGAGCATTTGACACTGTGGGTCTGTGGCTGCTGTGTTATCTGATAATAGTGGTGAGGTGCCGTGGTCTCACCATTCACAACATTGATGTGTTCATGACACTGCCTGAATGGAAAGTGAACGGACAGCCCAAGCCTGATGTCAGTGACAGGCCAGTGGTGCTAAAATGTCCAACGAATCGGAGGTGGGCTGACAGGCAGTGGATGACAAGTACTCTGGTAGCAGGGAAGCAGTTTGTAAAGAAAACTCAGAGGCGCCAGTAGCACGCATCAGATCGCACTCTTTTCATCTTGTATCTCATTGTAGACTTTGTAGCATGTTAATACACACGACAGTCACCTGCTGCCCATAGGCAGCACAATGTCTTCGTATTGTATAGCTCACGTTTATATTTGCCAGATATGATAGTGCGCTCGACTGTTTCCTTTGTGTGCAGTCATCCCTTCCTATTGTAGTCCATGTTATTCAGATTCATATTGTAGGATACGTTCAGTGTGTCATACAAGGGGCCACATACCTGACAAATGTCTATGCGGTATCCATTCAAGTTGTGTCCATAGGAATAGAGGTGGACTATGACGGTGTTTTCCGCACCATGTCCGTGATGTTCCTACCAAAGAGGATGACATAGTGAACGTTCCGAACATATCTGATCAGAAAGGTAGCTACAAGCGTAAGATGCAGATTGGCCGGATTGGAATACCATAGTGAACGTTACACAACATCCAGGATTACCCCTGGTATGTGATTGGTGTGAAAAACACTCAGAAGAGACAGATCGAGGTGGAGATACATGACTGTGAGTATTCACACATGCATTTTGCGCACAACAAGGTTGATTAAAATTAGCTCCCATTTAAATTGAATTCAGATAGGCTGAGAAACCCCAATTGGCAGGTTTGGAGCGGGCAGCCCCCCCCCCCCCCCTCCATACACTAAAGCCTAATAGCAGCCAACTACAAGGGCAAGAACCGCGCAGAAACACCAAAAATGGTTGCCAAAAAGTGGCATGTGACACTGGCAAAACTGTCTTCCAACGATAAGGACAAGGGGGGGAAGGCAAGCGGCGACAAAGACACAGGTAGTGGCGCCAGCCCCACTTGTGAAAGATTCTAAGCGTGTTCATGGGGATGACAAAGACACTGGTGGTGACGTCAAGCCCACTCACGGCATCAAGCATGCCCGCAGCCAGAGCCGCACATGCATATGGCGGAGTTGCTCTCCAAGTTATCAGCAAAGCATCCCTCACTTGGACAGGTCTGGAAGAAGTGACGTCACATCACATGCTAGGGTTATGGACTAACCAAACAGATAGGTAAAGAATATGTGTTTATAACAGATACCCCCAAGCATACCAAGCCATATTTATATAGTTAGAAAAATATAGTGTTGTCTACAAACAGATAAAAAAAAGAATATGTGTTTATAACAGATACCCCCAAGCATACCAAGCCATATTTATATAGTTAGAAAAATATAGTGTTGTCTACAAACAGATAAAAAACCAATCACCAACTCAGCACAAAATTAATCAAAAATTAACCTATGATGATACCCTTACACCAATACCCTCCAATATACCCCTACCCATACTCTCATATACCTCTACCCCAGACCCTCACAATATACCTCTACCCCTGCTCTGTCCTACTGTGAATGTATTCGGTTCTGGGTAATCTGTACCCAATTTTCAGATATACTCAAAGTTTAGTGTTGGAAAATAATGAGGATTGACTATTCAAGGATTGCTTTAGAGGAGGAAGATACTAGTACAGGTGCACATGTAGCGATAGGAGAACCTTGCATCGAACGAGGTCTCCTCTTCAAAAATCCAGAGAGAGTTTAACTCTTCCTACAACCTTTGCTTCATCGTCATTGTCTTCATCGTCATCCTCGACATCATCCAGATCAAGTAAGTCTTCTTTGGTTTTAGCGACTTTCCTAGTCATCTTCTTGAAAGAGGAGGCATTGGTCGAGAATGTGGAGCAAGAGGCGGCAATGTGACCAGACTTCCTGCAACGAAGACAGAGTCAAGGCTTCCTTGAAGCACCGCTCCCTTTCCGAGCGGGTGAACTTGGAGATAGTCATTCGGACAGCATCGACATCCATGGCGTTAGGGTCTCCTTCTTTGTTGGTAGTAGTGGTGGTGGAGGTGAAAGGATTGGCAAAGGATCACCCTTTGTACTGCTGGGAGGTAAGGGAAGCCCGACATTGTTGGTTGACGATCCTTTGGAAACGTGACTCCGAGATGAGATGGGATTCCATGTACAGTATGATAGATCGTCTCATCAAGATGTGATGAATCTGATGAAGAAAAAGATGGCAAACATGGTCACAGTGTAGTAATCGTTGATGTGGAGTTGCACTGATGTCGGGGAGGGAAATACAGCCACTCACATCCGGGGCAAGGCCAGCGCAATGCAGGATCGCATTGCGCAGTCATCCTGATCAAGCAGGAAGATCTAAACATATTTCAATCTGATACTATTACATTTGAGATGCAGTTCAAGAACACACAATGAACTTGAACTGTATTAATAATGTTTCACCTACCAATCAAAAGGCTGATATTTTTACTAAAAATATTACCTTTCATAAGTTCTGAATTGGATGTATCCATCTTGGTCTTATCAATCACCCTAAACAGGCATGATATTACCTAATTAGGACATTGAATTTTAAATGAAGAAGGCATGTGATATTGTTGACACAACCAACCAAATAAACAAAGAGACTGGTGATCTGAATCATGTGAGCCCCATTGCAATAATTCCTCCATCAATGCGCCTTCCTTCCCTTGAGTCATCCAAAAGATATCAGAACCAATTTATGTCCCAAGCTTTCTGCAAACATGTTTTTCTTCATCAGATCATATTTGGTCTTTTGAACCAAGATGATGCTCTCACTAGATAAAGACAAAGACGAGATTCCAGTGCATGAGTGGAATGGCTGTAAATACTGGCAAACAACTAGCAGCCAACATTCAGCCACAATCAGCCACAAGTGTCTTGCCTTTCCCCTTCAAGTTGTTGTCAGAGTATTTGGGCATTGGTAACTTACCAGGTGCTCGTTGATGGGGTTTGACTCAGTTGTCATCTGATCTGACTTGTCACTTGAGGTACTGATGGAGTTGTCAAAGTTGACCCCACAATCTTCAAGTTATTCACTAGCCAGTTGTGGTAATAATGCCTTCTTGATAGCTTTGTCCCAGTTTGTATACACGGAAGATGGAATAAAGGCTTGGGGAGCTATGAAAATGTGATAAATAAACTTGCACTACTATAAAACTTGAACTTGACAATACATACACAATGATCCCATGAAAAGTATACCCTGAAAAGTATACCCTCTTCTGTGTGGGCCTTTAACTTCATCCAGTTCCATTCCTGTGATGGATGGGCGATTCATAATGAAATACCTTCGTCCTTCGGGGTTGAGATCCTTAGGACTCTGTGGAATGATCCTGTGACTGGTTTGCTACAGTGAGCATCCAGCCACTCAAAAAGGTGCAGTGTTGAAACAGTAGTTCTATGATTTCATGACTACTGTTTCTATCGTGCTCTCGAGCACTTACTAGTTCTTTCTAGTTCTTTCTATTCACTCAATCAGAAGAGCTCTTTATGCCATTGGTTAGGCTCATCTATGACCCACCTCTTATTTATCATTTCAAATATGATAACTGATACTCCACAGAGACACTTTCACTATTGGCTCATGAACTTGTGCCCTCATTGCCCTCACTGTGCCCTATTGGTAGCTGCTCTCCTCTTTGGATACAAGCATAGCCTTTCGATAAAGGGGGATCAGAGCCTGAAGTGGCTGTGGATGAATGATTTCTTGAAGGAGGAAGAGCTGGAGTGGATGAAGATCCAGTGAGACTAAAAATATCATTGAAGAGTTGAGGATAAGGTCAGCAGAGGGAGAAAGAAAGTAGACTCTCAGAGATTCTGGGAAAAGGAAACAAGGTGAATGATCTAAAGGACCAGTATGTGCTAATATACCTCAAGAGGTGTGTGGAGTAGTTGGTCATGGTTACTACTGGCCTAGGATTGTTAAGTCTAGGATGGGTAGAAGTCAACGAGTGACTATGAAATATCTGGTAGATGACTCGAGCCTCTTCTATACTAAACACGTGATCTTGATAGAGGAAAATCAGGAAAAACAACGACATAGTTCTTGAGTACTACAAAGATGGCAGGCAATGGAATTACAAGGAAGGGAGTACATCATGGGCTTTGACGACGTTGAACATGTTACATACAGGTCTGGTCAATCTAGCTAGATACAGATATATTGCATCAGTAAACCAACCATCACTTTACTAACCAATCATGACCAAGCACATAACCAGAAGTAACAAAGCAAGAATTCTAACCAGATACTAATGTGTCATTCCTCTGCACATTCAATTCATCAAGAGCAGCTTGATGCAACTTTTGAGCATTCTCAGGACACATTGCCTCTGCAAAGGATCGAGGAAGAGCCTGGGATTCATACCACTCTATTCCAATGTCTACATCTTCACTCACCATTATATCCACCAAATCCCAGAAGCACTGCTGGTGAAGAGGGCTCTGTGGTAGGATGCACAACTAACTTTGTGCTATCACCACAGGAAAGTGTGAGAGAGATGGCACTCACTGATGTGATGACCATGGTTTGTAAGGAAAGCCCTGGAAATATAAAGCTATATATATAGCCTAAGACTCAATAGCATGAAAAACTTCGATTGCCAATCTGAATGTCGCTTTTTTGAAACATTTGTGGCTATTATGGAGGCAACCAATGAAGACTCCTACTAAGTGGCTTGGCCTGGCCATAGTTGCTGATCACCCATGGTACCGAATTTCAAACATGGACTACTACATCTGGATGAAGGACAGGGAAGATAAGATTGATATCAGTCAATATGATACCCTACATGTGGCATATGGCATAAGTAATGATTGGTTGACATCACAAGTGGCATGACTAACATGATAATGTATGTAGACATTGTTCCTAGTGTTTTAAAGTCCGGTCCTAGACTGGAAAAAAAGACCGCCACCAGACCGGTGGCGGTTTTCGACCAGTCTAAGTTAAAACCGGTCGAAACCGGTCTGGACCGAGTCGGCAACTGTTCGGGACCAGTTGCCATCGGTTTCGGTCATGGTTGCACACCATTACTGATTGTAAAAGACCAGTTCCGGTCCGCTTGCCTCAAAATATCAAACAAGACTGGACTGGACCGGACTTTAAAACACTAATTGTTCCCACAGATCAATATGGGTGTTGTGGACATCATGATCTATCACTGAGGCGCTGTTCAAGATCAAAGACACCATTATTTAGTTCAGCTGAGAACTCAATCCTGAAATAGACACAACCACATTTTTGGCAGCAGATATTGTATGGAATGTTAACTGGAGATGGTGTCATATGAGGATCTCAAACACAAGTTCAATGATATCATATGTACCTGCACATTCCAGAGGTGCAAGACCCACATTGTAAAAGTATTCAGAATGTTGTGTTCTGATTTCTAAAGTGGATCATGATAATTGAAGTTGCCTAGTCAATGCTGTTACCACCTTGGACGGTTCATTGATCTTGCAGTGTTACAGCAGTATGATGATTGTTGGGGAGGTCTGGTGCTTGCATCCTGAGAGGGCTGGATGTGGGTGGTTGAGTTGGGGATGGTGTCAAATTATGTTCTTCCTCACTGAGGGTGGATGGATTCTGAATTTGATGAGTGCCTGCCATATTTGGAATATGATAGTTGCAAAATGTATTAAGATACAAGGAGTGGTAGTGCCCTTCAAATTTGGTCAAAAACTACATACATGGCTGAATCACCACAGAGCAGGTCTGGGTGCGTATACGCTCCTCAGGTGCCCTGCTCAATGACTGTCAATCTCACCATATAATATTACAGCTTCTGCACAATGGAGACCAATGTGACTTACTACTACAATGTGCGATCACAATGCATGTATCATCATAGAAGGACAGGAAGAGCTCCCACATGCATGCTATGGCTGCATGCAGTTGTTTGACATGCCTGATGGAAGCTGCCACTGCATGGAAGTTGTGTTACTGTGGGCCGAGTATGGTGTGCGGTTGTACATTACAAGAATTCCCCTTGAGAATAACTGACACTGCTATCGTTCTGCCAACCCTGATCATCTCTGTCTCAAAACTATCTGTGCAGTTGAGGGATGTGATGAGCCTGTTTGCAGCCAATCTCAGTAAGACTTGCTGCAGAAATCCAAGACATCCAATAATCCAATTTACCAGAAGATGGAGGCTGTGTGGTTGGTGCAGAGTGGCAAGGAAAAGGTTCAGTGCTGCAAGACAGCCAAACTCAATGAGGTCCTGGCGGAATTAGAGCCAGATGCTGCTGCAGTCATGCTACTTCTCCAGGACATCGATGAAATACAACTGTCTATTTAGTAGTAATGTTCGCCTTCTCCAAGCCTATACATCCTCCACTAGTGTATCTGAGTCGAGTCCACCTCCCTCTGTTGACTCAGTATTTGATGATGACACATCACAACTCCACAATCATACCCTGTCACACCCAGTTGCTGCTGAATCCAGCTGCTCTGGTGTCTCAAAAGACCTCCCGCCAAAGCTCAAGGGAAGATTTTTTTCCACCAGTGTACCAATAACACACCACTGTTACAGAACAGAATGTTTACCATCTCTACCCAAATGAGAGGTTTGTAAACATTAATATAATTGAGGATCTAAACTTTTCATCTTTACATATGATCTTTTTGTGGTGGGCACAAAAGCCACTTCTTTAGAGAATTGATTTACTGCTACTAACATACTATCAAAGTTGTGTGACAATGGGAATCCTGTGATGAAGTCAGCTGACACATTACAAAAACTCGGTTGGCATCCAGGGACAAGGGTCTGCTTGAAGTGCCAGTTTCGCCGATTGAATCTTCAAGCATGATGAGAGAGTTGATGGTTCTGACCACAGTAATGATCTGCTATAGAGGAACAGCAAGGTGTAGTATGCCAGAGCTTTGAGATCATCCCTCCAGCAGCTCAGCTCTTGAAGCTTCCAATGGCTGTTCACAGATGCGAACACTGGTGTTCCAATAAATTTGACATTGTAAAACTTGTCAGTGTAAACAACAGTAAGCTTTGAATGATGAGGCTCATTAGTGTAGTCTACACACCAACAACCTAGTGGGAGAAGAGAAACAAGAGTCTACACTCTGTACACTCTGTACACTCTGACCAAATCAAAAGATGATATAATTAGAGATAAAATATTTCTATGATTGGCATCCATAAAAAAACATAAGTGAGTGATGTGTGGTGAGACTCTGTTGTGGGTGGTGGTTGGTGGATGGTGAAAGTGGGGAAGAAAGAGAGTGTGGGATTTGACCTGAGTTGCGTATTATAGTGTGCGGGGTAAAAATAGGTACAAATAAATTTGTCAGCATGTCCACTTTTTTCAACATCAAGTGTGGGAACTTGGGCTTATAACAGTCTCACTTCAAAACTCTCTAAGTCTTTGCCACATCTTTTTGCTATACTTGTGACACTTTTGACTACACTTTGCTTTTTTGTACACTTCTTTTGTATACTTGGTAGACCTTTTTGTACACTTTTTTGTACACTTCTAGGTGCGAAAATCTATTTCCAAAAAAAGAAAGTTGTTATTTCTTTTCGGTGTCATAACAAAAGTTGTAGCCCCTATTTATGTGATCCTAATGGTGCAACAATCTAATCAATCTAATCTAATCTGGATGAGATATGAGCAAATGTTCTGCGAAACATCAACAAAAAAAGTGTGTCATGACAAAAAGCATTGGTCTATCTTTTGGTACACTTTTTTGAGTACACTTTTCTTGAATGATAGCACTCACTTTTGTGGTTAGATCAATAATCTTTCAATGGCATGCATTGATTAATATATAGTTTTTGATACAATTCAGGTCTCTGCTACAATATTGTCTATTGGCTGATGCTGTGGAAGGCCTGGCTTGCAGTGCATGAAAAATGGAAGCCTTGTATTATCTGCCAATCCAAGACCTGTTATTCCACTTTGCATCGAACATGCCAGCTGCTACCTCATGAAGAACCTCATTGAACATTCACCATCTCATCATCGTTGAGCTACTCAAGAATCAATCTTCTGAAGATGAAGATGATACCAGTAGTCTGGGATGATCGGAGGGGTACTCACGAAGAGACCACGCACTCCGGAGTAGTAAGTCAAGCAAAAGATCAGACGTCACGAGCGTCTGTGTGTGTCAAATGAGGCAGTCCGGAAAGATGGATTCAATCTTGTCTCTAAGATCTAGCCTGCCAGCACCTCAATTTTGGAGGGATGTATTACCCACGTGCATCACAGGTATCACACGCACCTGAAACCAATTATGCTTGGTTTAAAGCGTGTGCTGACCCACTGTACACAGGGTAGGGTTTGATACTATTTCCAGTGGAACGGAATGAGGTCTAAGCCCGTTCAAAGGGAACCAGATTGACGGTCATACTAACCCAACACAGTGTCTTTAGTCCGAGTTGCTATCTCAGGATTGATCACACAATCAACGGCTCTTAACTGAGCAAGCAATTCCCTTAGCTCTGGGATCCGAGTATATGTGCGACGAGACGTGGCAGTGAATGGCGATGATGAAGCCCCGAAGTGTATGGCAGCTTTGACCTAATGAAGTAACTGAAGTCTGGTTGGACTGTCGGACTAGCACTTGGGGGCTAATGGCGACACTTGGAAAGATATGAAGATGAGGATGAAAGCAAAGGACTTTGGCAATAAGCTCAAGAGGTCAAAGCTAGGTCCACCAGCTATGACCAACTCAAGTATTTATACAAGCGGACTAATCTACATTACAAGTGGACTACATGAGGCATTACATACATACATTCTGAATGACATCAGGTCTACATAATGATATAAGGGAGCAAGTGGTAATGGAATGATAGTGGGGACATCATGGTAATGTAGTGACGTTGAGGGTGAGGGCTGAGGGTAGGTCACCTGACCTTAGTCCGAGTGTCGGTATGTCTGGACTCTAGTCCTGGCTGTTGGTGATGCCAGACTGTAGTCGGACTGTGATCTGGACTGAGATTGGTCAGTCAGTAACAGTGATTTACAACAGGACATACCAAAACCCAGACTAAGGTCAGGTGACTCAACCCTCAGCCCTTAATATCCAGAACATTATATCACTATAGTATCACCACTGTTATTACATTACTAACCACATCATTATATCATCATTGTACTTAGAATGTATGTAGGTAATGCCTCATGTAGTCTGGACCTATGTAGATTAGTCCTAATGTATAAATACTTGAGTCAGTCACAGCTGGTGGATCCAGCTTTGACCTCTTGAGCTTATTGCCAAAGTCCTTTGCTTCATCTTCCAACTTTTCATTTTTCCAAGTGTCAGTGTTGTCTCAAAATCAAAAGACTGACCAAAAACTGGTCCGGACTGATCTTTTGGGCGGACTGATTTTCCCACATTTATAGGATTTTATTTGAGATAGTTATGACAATTTGTCAAAAAATATCTTTTCCAAAATGACATATCACCCGACATTGGCCAATATTATCTGAGGTGCATATGGGCAGAATTACATGATTCATGGAGGAGATGGAGGCCACATGACTTGGCTATCTTCGGTACAGGAATCTGTAGTATTTTCAGACCCATAAAAACCAGTTAAAGACTGTAACCGAACTGGCAAAAGACCAACAAAGACCAAAAAAATGGTTTTTGTTGGTCTTGGTCCAGTTTTTGGCATATCAGGAAATTCCCAGGACCAATTTCAGTCCGGGCTTTTCCAAAAAAGGCAACAGACTGGACCGGACCGGACTTTAAAACACTATTTATAGTTCTGGAGAGTGGGTTTCATGTTCCACAACTCCAATTTAGCTATCCAAGAGTCTTCTTTGGACCTCCTATCTGTCCTATACCTTATAAAACATGCCTGAAATATGCCATGAATATGTTAGTATGGGAGCGAATTGTGTTATAAATGGTATATATTGAGTCTATATCATCATATAGAAATGAATATTGACCTACATATTCATATGTGACTCAAAAAATTGCAGAAAAATACCACAAAATGTGGAAAAATCACCATAAATTACCAAAAATAGTGTAGTAAATAGGGGGTGGCTGTACACTGGTTGCAACCAGTCCTCACCAGTTTTTACCAGTTGCTGAAATTTTTACTGGACCAGGCAACTACAACTGGACTGGTCAAAGACTGGTTGCATCCACTACGACCAGTCCAGTTGCGATCAGTTGCGGTCCAGTCCAGTTGCCAGTGTTTCTATAGTGACAGGCATGTTGGGGGTGATATCATAGGGCAGTGCGTGGTCTTGCATGTAAAATATGGCAAAAGATCTGGCCAAGCTTTCCATGCATAAGGTATGAGAAACCACATGCCAGGATCAGAGATCCATTGTGCCTTCACAAGATCATTAAGTTGAATGAATCATAAAAGTCAAACATACAATAAACCTGTGTGTGTTGGGCGTAATATGGTGCCAGTGGCCCTACCCCCAATATTTGTCCCAATTGATGAGACTGTCGAGGTATGACTGTAAATTATCCTGTATGATCTGAGGGGGGGTGAAAATTGAACAGTGAGGGTAGGAATGGAACATGTTCATCAGAGGTGTGATAATTAGTTGTTGAAAATGGACATGAGCAAAGAACACAGTGGGGGTGTCCGTAAGTTTACTGTACAGGAAGTCGTGGAAGATAGCATTGTCCAAGTTGATCTCAAACGAGGACATATAATGATCCATCTCCAATTTAGGTGCTGAATATTTGGGTAAGCAACAAGCAGAGTCATCTGAGGGTGTACATTCATTCCATCAGGTTCCATTCAGAGTCATTCATGTACAAACAGTACTGGTGTATTGTTTTGTTGACTGCCACCAGCGCGTCCGACAGCCCATGGTGATGCAAATTCTTGGGGCAATTTATCTAGACAACAACAAATAACTGACATGGACATTTGCCTCCTTCAAAACATTCTACCACTCTGGGGCTGTGTGGTCAAGTATATGATCAAAGTGATTCGCAAGCAGGAGTTGGATTTAAAGAAACGATGATTAAAATCTAGTAGAGTATGGATCCAACTCACCGTACAATGTATATACCAAGAGCGGGAGGTATTGCAGGGCGCTGGTTGGCCTTTGAAAGCCATGCAGTGTTGTGTGCTGCTGAACCTGCTCATTTTGGGGGAGATTGCCCTCCAGTACACCTCTTGCATCTGCTGCCAATCACAGGTCAAGAACAACTTGGGCAGAACAATCAACATCGCTATCATCAACAAGAATCTCATAGACTCGGTTGCGTTCAAAGTCAGCACAAGGATCCAATCCAACTTGAAGGGTGGCCAGTAACACTCCTGCCTCACATTCGCACCCCAAAGCCCATGGAAACCAGACTACCTGTTCTGTATGCTCTACATGCCTTGGGCACAACCCCCATCGCATCCTTGAGTGTAACAGTCCCACTTTATTATGGAGTGGCGCCAAAGGCTACATTATGTGTTACCTTTTGGCTACTTTAGCAGGAGGCCGAGGAAGAAAGTCAATTTGTCAAGCATTCCAGGACACGTTGAATGGGAAAATAGTGAAGTAAGTGATAAGTGCAGAAAGCTTGTGGGGGTGGGACAACCACTAAAAGGGACTTGTAGGTCATACTGGAGTCCACTGTGAGTAACCAAGGGAAACAGAACAGAGGACTCCAAGGCTTATGTCTAGTGGCTGTAAATACTGGCAAACAACTGGCAGCCACAATCAACCACAATCAGCCACAATTGTGGGAAAAGTAATAGGTGTGTAGAGCGACCACAAGGCTCTAGAACCTCAAAGAGAGCAGTTTGATAGGGTTATTGACCATGGGGAATCCAATGCTGATGGTTAGAAGTAGCACAGAGCGCTACAAAGTCTACAATGAAGTAAAAATGATGAAAAAAGTGTGAAATCACCAAAAGTAAGTTATAGTATTACAGTTCTGAACTTTCTGTTTAAAAAGTTATTAGCTGCTCACAGCTGATAATAATTCATTAAGAGGAGAGAGACAAGACATAGATTCTAAGGAAACTTATGTCTAAGATCGTCTCAAAGTCCTTCAGAACACCCCATTCAGATTGGTTCATCCTGAGCGGATTTAGATCATGTTGAGCAAGGAGAAGAATGATCAACAGGCTGAACACAGAAACCTAGTTTAGTTTCTTCAAGTAAGACTGTAAGTCCTGTCAAATAGAGTTAATTGAATGAAAGATATAAAGCCTTACCTGGAATAGAGGAGGACAGTTGCAGAGGAAGCAAGTTACATGAGGGTATGAATGTAAAGTCAGGTGGGGTGGCCTGGGTAATGCCATGAAAATGATTAGATGTATATAAAAGTCATTAAACTACCCCATGCTTAGGGTCATTGGTCATGGAGTTATCAGTGCCAGCCTTTCCTAGATCCTGTGAAGGGCCTTCTTCATATTGCTCTATGAAGCACATCTGTTAAGAAGTAAAAAAAACTTCATTAGCTCTAACATCTATACATTAGCACTTTCTTCATTGCTTTTGGGGGGGCTTCATCCACAGAGGCTGGATAGACAAAAAGCTTGATTGATTGAGAAACTGACTTCATTGGCAAGCAGCTAAGACATGATCGAAAACAGAAGAGTAGTGAGTCGAGGGTTCTTATGGCAAGGAATGATCCATTCAATTCCCTGCAAACTTATTATGCATGCAAACCTTTTCTATATCAGACATTTGCCTGCACCTATGGATACAAAGGATGCCTGTGAAGTCTGGTTTGAGCCATTGCCAATTACAGCAAGATAGTATAAGAAGCACAAACATATTACAACATTGCTCACTAGGCTAATTATATAATGGCTTCGGAATTAAACAACAACAAATATGAAAGTGAGTCACATGAGGTTACTTTTCCGATTATGCATTCACAAACAATCAGTGTACAAAGTCAATCACCACACCTACAGTCAGAGGGCATGGCAAAGCAATGGTGGTGACAAGAATGGTGGTGAGAAGGAAGGATGCAGACCATGCCACAATGACACATTGGCTCAGTGTTGATCACCATGGCCTCTCACCACATGCTACATTTTATTTGTCAGTATTTCAAATGCATACACAGTTCCACCATTTATAGGGCACACCAGTAAACTACAGGCTCCAATTAAGTAGCATTGGTGTGGATTGACTTCCCTAGTTGACTAGTATGCTTGAAAGATCCCTGAAAAATTGGTGTTTCTGGAGTGCCTCTGCTTTCTGGCCACTGCCAAGGTCTGGAACCCAGTCTCTGTAACCTCAACCATACTGGCCTGATTAAACCAGACCATGCTGCCTCTGCTCATTACTTGATCCAAGTTCTTCTCATACCATGCTACATCATGTGACTTTGCTCGACCATTTTGGCCTATAAATCTTATATATCTGACCCCACTGGGATGTATATTACCTATCATCTGTGCTTTCCCAGCAGGCAGGCAAAATGCTCACTTCTCTCACATTGAGAATGCTTATCTTTCAGCACAGAGTTTCTCAGAAAGTCTGACCAACTGCTTTATCTGAGGAACACTGTTACCCACTGAGGCAAAGGTCTGTAAGTTACCACCACCTGGTCAAAAACAAAAACCAGACATTTTCTTGTAGCTTTTAGGCTAGGACACTGGCTGCATGCCCCTATTACTTGACGAGCAGGCATGTTAATGGCAGAGTGGGACACTGCTGCTTACCTGGTTGTTGCTTGGTGGTCACACGAAAGTGGGAGAGAAGAGCATTATATTGGTGGCGCCATAAGGGCTGCCTATATATACACAGGAGCGGAGTTTGAAGCGGAGCTACAACTATGTATTTGTGTGACATAAAGTCATATACGCTAATAGGGGCGGATATATATCGGGCCGAAGCGTTTAAGCGCTATCGAGCGTACGACTACGCTGGGCGTTCAACATTACTTACATCCAATAAGGAACCTGGATAAAATAAAGCAAATGAGAATGGGAAGTCCAGGCTGCTGATCAGTAAAGCCACCTTCATGACCTGCTCAGAGAAGATATTGGGCTGATATCGAGATCAGGGATGTCAACATTAGCATGGATCAAAACCTAATTACATTGCCACAACTGACTGTCCAACCAATATTTACAAATTATCACAACTTAAAAATAGAAGTGTAGAACTTGAGGAAAGATATAGGACCAAGAGCACCCAAAGCTTTGCCCCAGAATGAAGTAGGCAGGCCTGAGATGCATACAAAATTAACATCCTTGGAGAGCAGTCTGTTTGTGAATTCAGCAATTCCATTCTGCTGAGGACGTGCTCAAGCAGTCTGAATCAGTGCATTGTTTCAACACACTCCTGTTGATTAATCCAGCATCTACAATGGGGCCAAACCACAACAGCAGAAATATATGACATGAGGTCTTGAAATATTAGAACAACTCTAGGTACTATCACAATTTTTAAAACAAAAATGATGTTTGGCTACATTTTTCCTGACATACAGTCACCAGAGAGGACCATCAGGATAATTTGAGCTCAAATTGACAAAACTATTGATGGTAAATGACAAGCTGGTAGGTCGCCACATCTTGCTATACTATGCTAATTGTATCATGCCACAATTGCCATTATCTGGCTATCACATCTGAGTCTCCCATGTGAACACATCACAATTTCTACTGAATTTCTTCCCAGCTTCTTCTAAGTGCCCCCGCTTTTGCAAAACCTTGCCAGCTATTGTCTCAATATTCCTGGAGTATTCTCATGTGCTATCATCATCATTTCAATCATGGTTCCAGCCAGGACCTTCGAGGAAATTACACTCAAATTGGCTAGCAGGTCTGCAACCTTGGCATTTGTTTTTCACCCTCATGGATGGAATCCATACTACTGCAGATGAAAGACAAGTCGAGGAGTGAGAACTTGGTAGAACTAAAACAGAGTTCAACATTAGGCTTAGTTTGATTATATAAACTCAACCTTGGGTAAACTGAGTCAAACTCAGACCAGTTGCCAATGAACCAGACTCAGAAGAAGGGAATATAGATACTGCATTAGTGCCAAAATCATCACTGGTCAGTGTAAATGCTACCAAGTCACTTATCTTGCGACTTTTACTAATCTTTTCCCATTTAGTGCATGCACCATTAGCAAAGTGCTGTGATCTTTTGATAGAGATCCTGGAATGAGCCAAAGAATGGAGGGTTCTTTTGATCATGATTATGTGTAGCCCAAATTTGCATGAGTTCATCCATTGAGCACTAGGCAATTAATTTCTCTGAGTTTGAATTCAGCATAGCTAGAAAACGGATGCCAAGTATTATAGTTTTCCTTGATTTTGGATGGGTTGGAGCTGGTAGGGTCTTTTCTGGTAAATCATTCCCATGGATGTCATAACAAACACCAATATATAATATGTAAAAACTTTCTAAGATTGATTAATAGTAATAATATTGTTGATGAGTGGTTAACTATAGATGCTATCAGATGTCATTGAAGTAACCGAAGTCCGGTTGGACTGTCGGACTAGCACTCGGGGGCTGACAAACACACTTGGAAAGTAAAGAAGATGGAGATGAAATGCTAAGGACTTTGGCAATAAGCTCAAGAGGTCAAAGCTGGGTCTACCAGCTATGACTGACTCGAGTATTTATACAACTGGACTATTCTACATACATGCGGACTACATGAGGTATTACATATATACATTCTAAATGACCACTGGTCTACATAATGATGTAAGGGAGTGAGTTATAATGAAATGATAGTGGGAACGTCATTGTAATGTAGTGACGTCGAGGATGAGGGCTGAGGGTAGGTCACCTGACCTTAGTCCGAGTGTCGGTATGTCCGGACTCTAGTCTTGACTGTCGGTGATGCTGGACTGTGGTTGGACTATTCTTCCGGACTATGATCGGTCAGTCGGTGACGGTGATTTACAACAGTCATGGCTAGTCCTGGCACTGTGGCTTGGCTGTGAGCTGTTGGCAGCTGTGTGATGTCATGACTACTGTGACTAAGTCCTTTTGAAACAAGTGATATGTTTTTTTAATTGCATATTGTGACAAGCAACCACAAATCATAATTTAGATTGTATGAAATGTCATGCACATTGTTGAAGTCACATGTTACACTTGGTCCTGGTAGGATCAAGGGTATCCTTGAGAAGGAGATGAACGACTAAGACAAAGCAAAGGAAGTCTTGAGGGTCAGGGGATCAAGACGACAATGAACCCTGTGGATCAGGGGATCAAAGGGTACTAAGGTGAATGCGAAGAGACAACTTCGATAACCTTTGGCTGGCAAGGTTCTTTCACGAAGTTGAAGCGTCCACTCAAGTGCAGGACGAGGTCACTCAGAGGTTTTCAAGGTACAAGGATATATTCCACGACGTATCTAGGATACTCAAAGGGTATGGAATAGGTAGGTAACCCATGACACGTAAGCGTAAGAAGTTATGGGTGACTAGTCATACAAAGAAAAGAACAAGTCTAACGAGATCGTACCTGGACGACGAGAAGGACAAGAACAAGAAAAAGAATGGGGGAGGGACTTCTGCGAATCGTAACATTACCCCCTTAGTAGAATCGAAATCACCGTATATCAATATCAACAAAGTTCCCTGTATTCACCTACAAGAGAATCTCCCATGTTACCTTCGGCGGCATTTCCGTCGTAAGAGGGTTCTTCTGAGGCAATAGACCAGGCGTCGGCATGTTGCTCCTCCCAGATTCTATTCCCTTCGACAGTATGCTCAGTCCAGTTGATGTCTTCTTCAGTAGGGGGAGTTGGAATGCGAGAGGTGTTCCGCTGGTAAGATTGTTGGGAGGAAGATGCGGAGGAGAAGGCTCTGGAACGACAAGAGCAAGAGGAAGTTGATTGGCGGCAAGGACAATCGTGGGAGAGGTGACCAGGTTGCCAGATGAGACAGATAGGACATTGATACAACTGGCAGCTGACTCTCTTATGTCCTCATTGGTGGCATTCGAAGCAGGTATGATGGAAGTCGGGGTGGGAGGAGGGAAGGACACACTCGTCGCTATCTAAAACTGCTTGCCTCTCCTGACGAGCATCTTCTTCTTCAACCTGTACCAAATATCTGATTTCATCTGATCCTAATAGGGAGGAGCTAGCAGATGGAGTGGAGGTGGCGCTGACAAGGATGTCGGAGAGGCGGTCTAAGAGAGAACGACGAGGGGGTATAGGGAGGGGTTCTTCTCCTCCATCGCTAATAGCAGGAGTTGGTCATCCAAGTAGAGCATTGACCCTGTCAAGGACGTCGGGCATCCCTAGCTGTTCCAAGAGAGTGAGCAGGGCAGTGGATTGAGTCTGGGTAGCTTCAGTAAGGAGGGCGGTATAGAGTCAGATAGTAGGGTCCATGGAGGTGGCTATGTTGGGTAGGAGATGAGCCGCATTGCTGATGCAAAGGTTTTGGAGATAAGCTTGCTTGGCTAGGAAGAGGGGGGAATCAGTGTCAAGCATACGGTCAAGAGGTGGAGCGATATGGGAGTCGCGCATGTGTGCGTCGATGAGGTGGAGGTTTCCTTCTTCAGAGATGGAATTTTCAGAGATGGAATTTTCAGAGACGGAAAGGAGACGGTGAGCAAAGGGGAATTCAATGGAGGAGGTGGGAGAGTTCAAGTTGGTAGAATGAGAGTCCATGGTGAAATGTTTTAGCGACGAGTGGGGGTTTTGTTGCTGGGGGAAAAGACAGAGGGGTGGCTTTTCTTATAGACGTCTAGAGTTGTTTTGGCATGTTTGAGTTCTTTTTCAGGGATCCAGGAGTCTTCTTCGGCCGAATATCCCTTCCATTGGATCAGGAAGTGGCGCTTCTGTGGTGTTCCTTTGTGTCGAAATTTTTTTCAATCTTGTATTCTTCTTCTCCATTAATGAGGTCAGGCGGTGGTGATGAGAAGTTAGGTCCATAGATTTCGTTTTCCTGATATGGAGTGAGTAAAGAAGCGTGGAATGTAGGGTGGATGTGCCAAGTCTTTGGGAGGCGGAGTTTGTAGGTGATGGGGGATAGAACGTCAGTGATGACAAAGGGACCTTCTTGTTTGACAGCTAATTTGGGGGAGGCGAGAAAGCGTCTGAGGTTTCTGGCTTTGAGCCATACCTTGTCTCCTTTTGAGAAGGGTTTGAAGGTCTTGGTAGTGTGGCTTTCATGACTTGTCTGGCGAGTTCGTGTGCTGCGAGTGCCTCATCACGAGCTGCGGTGAGGGAGGAGAGGCGTGTTGCAACAGCGGGGATATTAGAGTCGGAAATGACCAATGGGAAGGACCGGGGTTCGTAACCCATCATAAAGAATGGGAATTTGTTTGTGACAGAATGAGGTTGTTGGTTGTGTGCGAATTCCGCATGGGAGAGGTGTTCTGCCCATCCGATGGGGTTATCATGGCAATAGATTCGGAGATAGGTTTCAACTTCTTGGTTGACTCGTTCGGTTTCACTGTCGGTTTGGGGATGATAGGCGGTGGAGAGGGAGAGGGTATAGCCGATGAGTTTGGCTAGTTCTTTTGCGAAGGCAGAGGCGAATTGTGGTCCACAGTCTGAGATTATTTTGTCATAGAGTCCGAACCGTGTGTAGACTTTGTGGAAGTGGCTGGACTCTCCGGCTGGCTGTTACTTCCCAAATGCACAAAGGATTCCTGCAAGACATCATTCATCCATTAGTTGTCAGGTTTATTTCATTCCAGGGATGGACAGCTCAGCAGATGGGGCAAAGGAAGGGGAGGAAGAAGCTGTATGGACGAAAATGACTGTTCCACCATGTGTAGTTGATGGCAGACATGGAGCTGTGTCCACAGAGTTGAAGAGTGCTCAAAGAATATAAAGTTGGTGTGTGGACTGAAATAAAACCCAATCAGATGTTACCCACCTGTTATTTGTCAGGTTTATCTCCTTCCAGGGATGGACAGCTCAGTAGATAGGGCAACACAAGGGAAGGGAGAAGCTGTATGGACAAAAATGGCTGTTCTACCACATATACTTGGTGGCAGACATGGAGTCATGATTCTGCAGAGTTGAAGAGTGCTCAAAGAATATAAAGTTGATGTGTGGGCCGAAATCAAACCCATTCAGCAAGGTCTTGGGCATGGCCTGGTGGAGACCAGATCTCTTGAAGACATTATACTTTAGACTTCATAGCTTTCCTGACTCTATACCTCAGCTATGAATTATGCCATTCTTCGACATCATTCTTTGATGTTCCATGACACCATCATACATTCACCAATCATGGTCGCTTAGATTCCTCTTTCTTATTAAAAGAGTTGATACACTTTTTCAAATTTTGACCTTCTTGGGTATCCTAGATACATCTTGGAAAAGCCTGGAGAAACTCTGGGATCCTCCATGCATTGATACACTGAAAGAGTTGATGGATTTGTTGGAGTATATACAGCCTGGAGTGAGAGAAGGAAGGAGTAGCATTAGAAAAGTCAGATTTGGTGGCAAGGGTCATAGGCAAGGCACTCGCTGTGAAACCCACGACCATAAGTGCTTCTGGTAGATCAGCTATATATGCTATGAGAGGTGTGAAGCAATATTCAAGGATCCACACACTATATCCATACACTGGTAGAGTCTTGACTGAAGGACCGTCAAGTAGTTGAAGTAATGTGCAAGTAATTATTGCATTTCCTCTCATGCCATAACTGTAGAGTATCAGAGGAGGATGAAGGACAAATTATGACTACTCACTAGCCCAGGTTTGATTGCCTTACAATTTCAAGAGTTTCACTCATCTTCCCAACTGTCATGGAAGAGAACTTCTTGAATGTTGTCCTGCTCCAACTTGGTCTTGAACACACTTCCAAAAATCAGTCCTAAGATCTGTTACAGAAGAGCAGAAAAGTTGATGGATGCAATGGGCCACCTATATCATATAGCCTTA
>JBBPOR010000005.1:0-16710 GCA_038091555.1 Leccinum sublutescens | reverse complement strand
CCTTATCGAGGTGTCTATCTTTGGACTTCTCTTTCCAAATCTCCATGCAGATTTCAAAACTAGTGCAAGTTGTTCCATTGAATGTTCCCATTGGCTGTGCCACTGGCGAAGCTGACAGTAACACTTGAATTGAGCTACAAGTCATTGTGAGATTTTGCTCAGAAGATCCTCTTTACACTCAGGGAATAGCAAGACTTTATCACCTCTTGCATGTATGATGTTGGTGGGACCAGTTTCGCTCTTGTAGTCAATTCCACAGAGATCAAACTCCGTGTTGTAATCAGATATTACTCTGATGAACTAGATTTATCCTGCAGATAAAACAACAAATGGCTATCAACCAGAGGAACTCATATCACCGAAACCATACCTTGGGTTTGGCATTCAAAGGCATCCATGTCCAGATCACCTCTTGTTGACTGAATCTTTGTGACTTCTTTTGTATATCTTCATTATTATCGCTATGCTCTGTAGAAGAATCATAGTCAGAGTAACTCTGATAAGTAGACCCATGAAAATGGAACAACATACCATTGCAATCATGGTGACACTTGCACTTTTACTGTGCTTTGACTGAATGGTCTTCAACACAGATGCAATATCTTCTGTCTTTCCTGGACTCTTTATTAGTATTGCCTGGCATATGTCCAAATAAATAGATAGGGGTGCACCACTTAAAGCATGATGACATAAGCATGTCAACCCTTGGCTGATATTGACCAATTAGAATGCTCATATCTGAAGGCAACCTAAATCCGTATGGACTATGGCACCTTGACTTGAACTTAACTATGGAGAGGGGAATGTATTCCTATCCAACCAGAACAAGACTAGCTTGTTTGCTTATTGCATTCAAGTATTTATACTACTGACAAGTGTGCACAGACCAGCTTAGGGCAAGTCTGGATAAGCTATGCTAATTAATATAGTAATGGGTCAATGGGTGTTACAAAGATAAAGGTATAGGTCACATGATGCTGACTAAGCAGGTCATGTGAGATCGAAAGTAGAGAGAAAGGTATAGGGTCGAAAGAGGCTACATGACTGAAACCAAGAAAATGAAGAAATGTAACATTACTCCCCTACTAGAGATACCAGATCAAGTAAAGAGAGGTAGAACCAGAGCTAAAATTAATGATAGGAGTAGAAAAAGGACTATAAAACAGGACACAATGCATTTTCAGAATTCCCTTAACTCTGGGATCCAAGTATGTGTGCAACAAGATGCAGCGGTAGATCGGCGATGATAACAACAGAGCCCTGAAGTGTATGGGCAGTGACCTAATGAAGTAAACCTAAGTCTGGTCGGACTATCGGTCTATCACTTGGGGGCTGACTTGGACACTTGGAAAGAAGAGAAAGATAGGTGGAAGGCGAAGGACTTTGGCAATATGCTCAAGAGGTCAAAGCTGGGTCTACCAGCTATGACCGACTCGAGTATTTATACAAGTGGACTAATCTACATACAGTCGGACTACATGAGGCATTACATACATACATACTAAGTGACATCATGTCTACATAATGATATAAGGGAGTGGGTGGTAATGGAATGATAGTGGTGACGACATAGGAATGTAGTGACGTTGAAGAGAAGGGCTGAGGGGTAGATCACCTGACCTTAGTCCAGGTGTCAGTATGTCCGGTCTTATTCTGCTGTGTCGGAGAGGCCAGACTATGATGAACTGTGCTCTGGACTGTGAGCAGTCGGTCGGTAACAGTGATTTACAACACTACCTCCTCTTTAAAGGTGTGGATTCCAGACAAACAGGATTCTCCAAAAAAAATAATGCATGAAACTCTGTCAAGAAGAGACCCTGAATTTTCCTTGGAGCAGATGGGTTCAACCAGTGAAAGTCCATGACAGTGGTCTTGGTATTACTGACATCGTCTGCAGTGTGCCATGTCACGTTGGTGAGGTCAAACCCCTTCTACTTCACCAGGTACTCCAATTTTCTCCTTTTTACTCGTGATTCCAAGATTGACTCTACTTCTCATTCCGAAACACCTTCTTCATTGATGAGGACCAGGTCTGGTCTAACCACCAGTTGTCTGGGAAGGGTGTCCAGGAATCTCTTTACACAGGATACATTGACTGTCGGTGAGCATTTAACTCTTTTGGGCAATTTTAGCTTCACCATGTTGCCTCGAGATTCCAGAATCTCATATGGTCCAATCCACTTTTGCATGAGTTTCTTGGAGTCGTAGGGAAGACCTAGATGGTCAGTACTGAGCCAGATCTGATCTTTGATCGCATAGTCTCCGGTAGAGCCTTGCTCCGTTTGGAGTCTGCCGCCACCTTCATTTGTTCGGTGCCGACATTTTCCACCAATGCTTGTTCAACAAGCTTGTGAGCTTTCCTGGCTTCTTGTACAAAAGTCACTGCCTCCGAGTCCGACTTTGAGATTTTGAATCCCATATATGGCATGTAGTTCCGTGTGATACTGAATGGTATGCTGCCAGTAGCCTGTGTGACCAAGTTGTTGTGCTGGAACTCCGTGATTTTCTGGATATCATCCCAGTGATCTTGTTGCTTTGCACAGTATGCCCAGAGGTAACCAGCCAGGTTTCGATTGACCCGTTCAGTCTGTCCGTTGGTCTGCGGGTGATAGGCAGTGGAAAGTTTCTGTTCGATGCCTAGCATCTTACAGAGCTCTTTGGTAAATGCCAAGAATTGATGTTCCCAGTCCAAAACCACTGATTTCGGTAGTCCATGCCGACACCATACATTGTCTCTAAATAATGTAGCTAATTGGAGAGAAGAAATAGATTTAGAACAAGGAATGAAAATCACTTCTTTTGAGAAGCGGTCTACTATTACACAAACATTGTCGAATCCATTAACCAGAGGGAAACCCGAAATAAAATCTACTGAAATGTTTTCCCAAGGACCGGTTGTTGAAATAATCACTATTCTAATTGTTTAGTCATATGTCTAGAACTTACTTCTAGACTATTCTTTCATTTTCTATGATGACTCATACTATATTACTTTGCTTACTGATCAGCTTACTGATCACGACTCATCATGACATCATCCGCAGTACATATGACTCATTGATTACATATCATGATAAGAGTCTTATATGCTATTGGTTAGACTCTTGTGGAATATTCCACCACATTCTATATACCATAACATGTACAAACATATCATGTAGTATATAAGATGGACTGAGACGTCCATTCAATCTAAGTTGTTTTTACACCACTTCTATTCACTACTCTCAACAAAGCTACTCTCAAGTTACTTTCTCTCAATCCGCTCATACATTCCTAGTAAGTACTCTACTAGAGACTACTTCCTTTATTATTTCCTCTTCATTTCTACTTGAACCCCTCAGCTGCGCTATTAGAAGTTGTATAACTTCTAAACTGGTTGGTACCAGTAATGGCATAAGCTTTCCGGCCGGCGGCTTTGATGATCCCTTCGTGAGGGCGCACACCTGACACCGGTCTACGTAATCATAAATATCTTTTCGCATGGCCGGCCAGGCAAATTGCCGGGCTACCAGCGAATAAGTCTGTTGTTGACCGCCGTGTCTGGCAATCAGTAAGTCATGGCAGATTGTCATGAGAGAAGTATGTAAAGAGGAACAAAGACTTTGTTTTGTGAATTTAATAAAAGATTGTTATCTCAGGCTAACTGGTAGTCCGGTAGTCCATTGAGACTAGTATTTTTTGTTTCTTTTTGTATTGTATCGAGAAAAGAGGAAGAAAGATGAACATCATTAATGAATACATGGGGTGGAAGTACTGTAATGTTTTCATTTAAATTAGATACCGCATCTCCGTGATCCGGCATCAGCCTGGAAATTAGTAGTTCCTGGTTTATATACCATAACATAATTAAACTCTTGGAGCACTGCGTGCCAACGTGCCTGTCTAGCGGACAATGTCTGCGGGTTTTTCCAGTACTCCAGGTTTTTGTGATTAGTCCAAATTCAAACTTCGGTCTACCAACAAGATAGTGCCACCACTCTTTGAGAGCGCGGATAACTGCTAAAAGTTCTTTATCATAAATGGGGTAGTTCCACTCTGCGGCGTCAAATAAATGTGAGATAAAGGTGCTTGGCTGCCATAGTCCATCTTTGCACAAGACCGAGAGCACAGCTCCAGTAGCGATGCCTGAGCCATTAGTCTCTATCCGGATCTCCATGTCCTGATCGGGGTAAGCCAAAGGGGTGCTTCTTCGAACCTTTGCTTTAAAGCTTGGAATGCCCTTCCTTGATCTTCGGCCCACATCCAGGACTGTTCCTTCTGGGTTAATAAGGTTAATGGTTTAATGATGTTGGCAAATCCATCGATGAATTGCCGGTAATAGTTACATAGTCCAAGGAAGGACTGAACAGTCTGGCTTCAAATCAATGGCATGGTCCCAGACCTTGCGTGCTCTTATAATGGTCAACAAAACGAGAATCAATAAAAGTGTGGGTTGCTCTGGAGTCAAGCAAAGCTTTCGTTGTGATGACTGAAGAGGCTCTACCGGTAGTCTAGAGGGTAGTCCGAACTTCGAAACAGTTTTGAGAGGTTCAATAGTGAAGGAAATGGAAGGAGGGGATTTATAAATAGAACTACAGGCCATAACGAAGTCTGGAGAGTTTTGGTACAACTGCATTATTCATGCAGTAATTTTTTCTTTTTCATTTGAATTGGAATTAAGTACATCTTGTTTATTGTCTTTAAGTGCCGCACCCATAGATGGGGATGCTGATTTAGACATTCTACATACTGGAGAATAAGAAATTTGTACAGGAGAATTTGTAGCTAAAGGAAACTTTTGTCCATCTGCAGTTACACCCCTCGCGTAACTACAGGTACCTAATTTTTTGACCCTTCACCAGTTGCCGATAACCTTTCTGTGGCCAACTGGTCTCTCCAATATGCTTCTGCTTCTTCCGACATATACTCCATGATGGCAGACAGGATGCAGGGAGCTACTTCCTGCTCCATTTTCCACTTTGATCCGGGATTTCTACCCATTGACCGTAGTGTTCGAAAGTCTGATCTTAAGACCAATAAAAGACCGATTTGTAACCGAACCGGACTGACCAAGACCAGACCTAAGTGGTTCGGTCTTGCTAGGTTTTATTAAGTCCAGTCTCAGTCTTTTAATTTTTGAAAAATTCAAAAAACCGACCAGGACCAGTTAAGACAGATCTTTTGAGGTATCCCCTATTGTCCCCTATTTGGGAGTATATATGAGGATTTTCCCTGATTTTCCCACATTTTTACGATTTTATTTGAGATAGTTATGACCATTTCTCAAAATACCTTCTCCAAAATGTCATATGACTCAAGATTGGCCATATCTTGGCCGCATATGGGCCGAATTACATAATCCTTGGCGGATTTTGTCGCCACGTGACCCAGCTATCATCGGTACAGCCACCCATAAGCGCCGATCTCACGCTATTCTATTCTCAGAATTAGGTTTTCTAAGTAGATAAACTCGAGAATGACATGATTCTTAAATTGATCATATCTCAATGGCCCCTGAACCGATTTAGATGAACAAAATATGGGCAGGAAGCCAGGACTCCATAGTATTTTTACACCTCTGAGAACCGGTTACGAACTATAACTGAACCAGCAAAAGACTGACAAAGACCAAAACATCAGTTTTTGTCGGTCTTGGTCTAGTTTTTTCTATATCAGGAAATTCCCAGGACCAGTTCGGTCTCAGTCTTTCCCAAATTAGGCAGAAAACCGGACCGGACCAGACTTTAAATCACTAATTGACCATAGTGGTCTTGTACCCACATAGTCTGGGCTTGGGGTACCAGTTGTCCTTGTGGCCTTGGCGGGCTGGAGCACTTGTAGGGGTTCTTGGGACAGTTGCACGAGATATGTCCCTTCTCATTGCATGAATAGCATGTGCGATTGTCGATGTAGGTGGCATCAATTTCTATCAGCTTGCCTAGTCTGGGGAAAGTTTGTCCGTGCGATGCATATCCGGCCAGACCTTTATAAAAACTACTTTGTGGCCTTGCCTGCCACGGGGGAGAGGAAGATGCAGGCCAGGGCCCAGGCAGAGTTGGGACAGGACAGGCGCCAAAGGGACGAGGTACTGCGGTGGAAGCTTTGGGGGCCGGTCTCTCAATAGCTACTTTTTCGAACTTACTGGCTAGTTCAATGTATGCTTGGGTTAGCTCGGTGAACTGCTTTAATTCGAGCTTAGTCCCGTGCATCTCATGGAAGTTGTAAATTTTAAAGGAGACCGTCTTTTTGAGTAAGCTAGAAGATTCCTCGTTGGTGATTTCGGCATCACCAGCCAACTGGACAAAGTCCTGAATGAATTCATCGACTGGAGTCGATCCTTGTTGAAGCCAGAGTAACTTCTGGTATGCCTCATGGACATATCTCTAGATCTGAAAATACTCCTTAAGTTCTTTGCAAAGAATGGTCCACTACGGGTATTCAGACTCTTCTTTCTTGGCGGATTTCTCCATCTCCGATAGAGCATATGATTCAGCTTTTCCGCTGAGTCAAGACCAAAGCATTGCTGCCTTGTCTCTCTTGTCGCCCTTCCTTGTGATCTCATAATGAACAAATTAAGGCGAGTGAACTGGTATAACTTGAATTTGGCCTGGTCTCTGTCCCATGGTCCAGGATCGGCAACCTTCTTAGTGGCAGAGGTGAACTGCTTGAGCTTGGCTTCAAAATTTTCTTGAACTTCCCAGGATGCCATGACAGATCCTAAGGATATTGTAGACGAGGTGGGGGAGTTTTCAGATGTGGTGGACAGTGTGACAAGTGATACCAATAGTTAGTGAATAAAAGTCCAGTCCAGTCTGGTTTTTGACTGGAAATTTGGGCAACCAGACCAAAACCAGACCTGCTACAACTCTTAGTATGGGCAACTGGCAACCAGTCAACAAGAAACCGGTCCTATTGGTCTTACAACTTGCGGTTGCGACTGGCTTTGGACCGGTCATCCCGTAGACCAGTTTTCAGGCTTGGCAACCAGTGTACCGGAGTTAGTCCACACTCATAGCTACCATTCCATTAAGTTGTTATATAGTTCCAACCATTTCCCATGGAGATATGACCATTTCTGATGGGCATGTCAATTTCGAAAATGTGTAATCTACACAAATAATGTTATACACCTAATACAATGGTCCTGACCAGTCCAGTTGCGATCAGTTGCAGTCCAGTCCAGTTGCCAGTCTTTCAAACGGTCCGCAACTGGACTTCGAAACACTAATTGTTGTAAATCACCATTACTGACCGACCGCTCACAGTCTGGCGGCCTCTCCGACACAGCAGACTAAGACCGGACATACCAACACCCGGACTAAGGTCAAGTGATCTATCCCTCAGCCCTTCTCCTCGACGTCACTATATTCCTATGTCATCACCACTATCATTCCATTACCATTACCACCCACTCCCTTATATCATTATGTAGACATGATGTCACTTAGTACGTATGTATGTAATGCCTCATGTAGTCCGCCTGTATGTAGATTAGTCCGCTTGTATAAATACTTGAGTCAGTCATAGCTGGTAGACCCAGCTTTGACCTCTTGAGCTTATTGCCAAAGTCCTTTGCTTCCATCTCAATCCTTTTCTCTTTTCAAGTGTGGTCGTCAGCCCCCGAGTGCTAGTCCAATAGTCCGACCGGACTTCGGTTACTTCATTAGGTCAAAGCTGCCATACACTTCAGGGCTCAGTTGTTATCATTGCTGCTGTGTCTTGTCGCAAATATACTCGGATCCCAGACTTGGAGTTAAGGGAATTGCTTGCTCAGTTAAGAGCCATTGATTGTGTGATCAATCCCGAGATAGCAACTCAGACTAAAGATGCTGTGTTGGGTTAGTACAACCCTCAATCTGGTTCGCTTTGAACAGGCTTAGACCTCATTCAAGAGAACACCGCCATTCTGCCAGAAATTGTATCAAACCCTACCCTGTGCATAGTGGATCAGCACACGCTTTAAACTGAGCATACCAGACTTTTATTCACTAACAACATTGACAAGCACAGGTTCGAGACGAACAACAATGGTTTGACTCGGATATAGGGTTTGACTCGAGAGACATGTGTTGAGCTTTCATGGATTTGGGGAAAAATAATCCCACACTATTGGTATGAACTTCTATTATTTGGTAGAGACCGATCCAGTGTTCCATTAATTTACGTGATGGGCGCTCATCAAGAGCGAGGTGTTCGGTACTGAGCCAAAGGAGATCTCTGATTTTGTATTCCAGCATAGCCGATCAATGTTTGTCTGCCTGCAGTTTTATCTGCTCGTTCGTTCGCTGAAGTGTGTTTTAGCCTTTTCAAGATTGGCTTTCATGTCATCGGCAAACTCTTTACTAGTGGCTGGAGCTTTTACGGACATTGGTTTGAAACTGAGATGTAGGGCAAATGTTTTGGTCAACTGGAAAGGGGCAAGGCCAGCCAGTTGTGGACAAGCGAGTGTTATTGAAATTGAACTGAGCGATGGCAAGCCATTCAATCCATTTGTCTTGTTTTTCTGTAGTAAAAAGACGGAGATACTGATTAAATTCATAATCAATGTGTTTCGTGACTCATTCATATGACTCACAGATATGACTCACTTATCACTTATCTTTCTTATCTTTACTTACGCTATTTGTGTTACTCATCACATAGATAAGGCTTTAACGCCATTGGACGATAACAGTATCTTACTGTGGATGACTCATATCTTCGTCATCCTTCTAGGTACACCCATGATGGGTAAACCCCACGGGTACCACACATTTGAGCTACAAACAGAGAATGTAAAAAAACTATGTAGATGTCATTGCACCTTCATTCAAAATTGCATCCCATCCGTCCATCTGCTCCTCCTCTGTATCCACTACTATATCTGGAAGCACAACAACTTTTTTCATGTCCTCTGTCTTGACAATGCCCATACAACTCCAATAACTGAGACAAAGAAGGGCCTGTGTTGATTGAGCTGAAAGGTGAGAGCGCACGTGAGACAGGAGTAGCTGACCACGGCTGAAATTCAACGTCAATTGAAGTGGCTAGAATCCTTTATTAGTATAACCGCTGTAGCCCGCGAGTGTAAATATGCACCTGGAATACTCAGGTAGTCTAAGGCCATGCGTGATAGTAGACCTGGATATTGCATGCGGCGCTCATACCACCAGAGGAGAGGGTCAGCACGTGTTCAATATCAGCTGATAAATATTGATCTATCTTGGACCGTAAATCATTTGCCTTGGAGGGGGCAAGAGCAGCAAGACCGTCGAAAAAATTGGCCTAGACAACGGTGTGAGTGAACTATAATCATACAAAGGTGAAATCAAACCACATACCTTCTTCCTGATAGCACCATTGTCCGGTCGAGTGACCTCGTCGAGTCTGTCATCCTCCAAGTCAGCGGCAACATCAGGGATGGAGCTGTATGACCGCTGGAATTCATCACAAACGAGTCCTTCTGCTGTGTTGATCCAGTCGAGTTCCCATCCGGCTTGACGAAAGTAGGCTAGCTTGTGTCGGGGATGGAGAACTATCTGGAGGTCAGTATACTACAATTCATCCGGTGATAATAAATAGTACTCATACCCATAGCGATGCGGTAAACATCCGAGCTGTCCATCAGCTCGTAATACCTATTGAGTGTCTTCTTGGCGAACGAGATGGCACAATGAATGGCCGGGGTATACTTCCGGTCCGATTGAGAATATGTGGATAGGATCTCATTGATCCTATCCATTGCTGGAATGACTGTGGCGAGGTTCAGTGTATCGCGTGAGAGGAATGTCAGCATCCTTGAGAATCTGCAACGTGGCAGTTGGTCAGTGGCTCAGCAATTGGCACGTGTTCGAAGCACTGACGCTGAGCACTCGCGAAGCTATTCTACTAATTCCCACTTGTCATCTGATAGCTCGAACTTTCTGAGCTTCAGTTCTCTCCGCTGCCAGTGTGTCATAGCATCGACTGCCTGTCTATGCCGTCTGACATACTCGAGCAAGTCGAATGTTGAATTCCAGCGTGTGGAAACGTCACATGGTATGAGTGTTTTACGTTCCTGTAGGTTCCGCAAGATCTCTTTCCAAGCAGGAAGGACCAATGTTGATGAATTGACTGTTTTATGGGCCAATTTGCGAAGCTGATCGTTTGATTGAACTCAGCAGAGGTCACAGTAAGCAACAATTCAGCTTATCTTTGTCACTGCTAACTCGGTTTACCTTTGTGTTGTAGATGTACCGAGAATGCAACATATGCCTGATGGTTTGGAGATGTCCAACCATTGGTCGTAAAATTGAGTTTTCCTGGATATTGCTAGTAGGTGATATTAATTTGGTATTAAGACTTCGTGACTTCGACTGACCTGTAACATTGTAGCAATGCGTTGACGAGTCCGCGTGAACACGACTTTGACGTCGTGCGAAATGGTATCAGCGGAGGGTAAGTAATACTCAGGGTGCCCTGTCTTCATCAGGCACTGAAACCCCCGGTCGTCGACAATTGAAAATGGATGCAGGCTCTCACCACGCCATCTCACAATCTTGCTGCTTCAATGGACATCAGAACATGACACTGGCAGTACTAGTAGTAGGTCTCCTTTACTCACTGTGTTTCAGACCGTGTGTGTTGACGGTTACTGAATCTAGGCTTCCCTTTCCTGGTCTGCTCGAATGCTGACACGATCGAGCCGTGGCACAGAATGCTACCAACAACCTTGACCCGAGCATCCTTGGCATTGCTAACCTTATCTGCAGCTGCCAATGCTTCGGCACCCCAGCAAACCTGGGCATGCTTTCACAAGTTTCCGGTTGAATGGGCGTCTTTTGTATCCAAGTACCATTTGATTGCCACCTTGCACCCACACATGACACAAGCAAACTCATGCACACGTCGACCATCAACCTCACGGATGGTAGGGTTGGGCTTGAAAAAAGCATAGATAGGTGAAGACCACTCCCTTTGTAGCCGTGCTATCACTAATATCAGCTTCGGATTGATTCGGTTGGGTTGAGTATCACAAACCAAGTTCGTCATCAGGTGTTTTGGGTGTAACAGTGACGTCCTCTGGCCCTTCTATTTCCACAACATCGGAGGCCGAGTCCGACAAGTCAGCATCAGGTTCTCTCGAGCCGTTGGGTTGCGGAGCCTTGGCTTTTTTAGGGTTGGGTGCTGTCAATGACGTGACTGTGCTCGAGTGGTGTCGTCTTTTGCCAGTTGTTGCTGGGCCAGCAGCAAGCTTGGCCTTTTCAGTCAGCTTTGGGACCCGTTTCATGGCCATGATTATGGTTCGAGAAAGGGTAAAGTATAGCTAGCATTTATTTTATTTTTTGCCAGTATCTCAGCATTATCCCAAATTTGACAGTTTCCGTGTAGTATTCTATTTATGTACATGTATATTAATATGTGCTGGCATGCAACCCATCTGTATGGGTACAGGTACAGGTATGGGTACCCGGAGCCATGACCCGTACCCATACCCACACAGTACCCATACCCATGACCCGTGCGGGTTACCTGTACCCATGCAGTTGCCTAGAGCCAGTCTGTAGAGGTCTGTGGATGGTCTGTCACATGGTCTGTCAGTGGTCTGTAGTGGTTTGTAGAAGTATGGGTTAATTTGCTGAAATGCTTCCATTATTTGATCAAATAAAAATCACTTCATCAAAATTTTCAATTGAAACATCATTTTATTATCAAAGCTAACATAGTCTTCCTTCCCCTCCCATTCGTTACCTCCACCGCTGAGGCGAGACCGGCTTGTTTTAAGCCATAGAGTGTGTGCTTTAATCACAGCACATAGTTTTCTTTTCCTGGAATGGAGAAGCCTTCAGGTTGCTCCATAAAGATTTCCTCGTCTAGCTTGCCATATAAGTAGGCGCTTTTGACGTCGAGTCCGGAGACCTCAAGGGCGGCAAGTGCTAGCATTAGTTGGACTGTTTCAAAGTGTACGACTGGGGAGAAGACCTCATCGAAGTCTAGCCCCTCGATTTGGGCGAAGCCTTTTTGCCACTAGGCGGGCTTTCTTCCGACCATCGGGTTTGGCATCAAATACCCATTGGTTTCTGATCACTTTGCGGCCTTTTGGGCGCGGTGTTAACTCAAAAACGTCCCTTTGTTTGAGCATGCTCATTTCCACTTCACAGGCTTCCTTCCATAGCAATTGTTCAGCTTGTGGTAGGGCCTGGATGTCTTTGAGGGACCATTCCCGAGGTGGTTTGGAGAGAGTGGGCGAATCAGTGATCGCCTTTGTGCATAGGAAGTCGAGCAAAGGAGCACCCCCATCCCGACATATGTGAGTCAGGAGGGCCTCAGGGTCCTCATCGGACGAGGATGGGACAAGATCACGGCAATTCGAAGATTCGCCAGACAGCAAGCGGTCCCAGGTGCCGTCGGTTTCGACGTCATGGTATTGGTCAATAGGCCAGCGCTCACCATATATATTACCTGGTCAGGCAGGGGCGCGCCGATCACGCTGAGAGCGGCGAGGGGCAGTGGGTGGTACCGGAGGGGCACGGCGAGGGGGAGTGACTAGAGCAGGTTGCTCAGGGGTACGAGCTCGGGGAGTGGAGCAAGCAGAGCAGAAGGAGTCGTTCGTGCCAGGAAGGTCTTCTGCCGGAGGATCATCTCCGAGATCGGTCAGTGGATTACGACAATTGTCATCAGGGGTGAACAGCGCTGGAGGGCGGCCAGTGGGGAATGTGTGATTGTGTTCGTCCGTCAAGGGACGTCGTCGAGTAGAAGGTTTATCACAGTGAGGGAATAATGTTTCCTTGAAGATGGCGTAGGGGGAGGTGAAGACCGATCCCAAATTGCGTATGAACATGAAGTTGTTCAGATTATCGGTGGAGACGCCAATATAAGTCATCAACTCTGACTTAGCGGCGAGTTCATTCTCGTGCTTAGCGGTTGGGAGATGGACATAGGCACCGCAGCCGAAGACGCACAGGTGACTGATGTCGGGTCAGTGACCCTGTAGAATAGTAAAGGGGGTGACCCACTTATGCCAGCGAAGGGGGGTCCTGTTGTAGATGTGGGTCGCATGGTTGATAGCGAATCCCCAGTAGGAAGGTGGACAGCAGGCATCGTGTCGCATGGCTTCTGCTTTGTCTGATATGGTGCACATGAATCTTTCTGCGCGACCGTTCTGTTGGGGCATATGTGGTGCAGACGTAAGGATGTCAATTCCGTTAGATCGGAGGAAACTATCGAATTCTTTCGACTTGTATTCACCCCCTGCATCGGACATCCATTTCTTAATGGTGGCATCATGTTGAGTCTTGACCATGGCGACAAAGTCACGAAAGGTTTGTAGGGCAGCATTTTTGGTGTGCAGCATACCGACCCATGCATAGGAGGTGTAATCGTCGAGGAAGACGATTATGTATTGATGCTTATTGTAGCTTTCGATTAGAAAGGACTTTAGGTCTGAGTGAATTAACTCGAATGGAGCAGAGGCTCGACGTTCGGTTGGGGGGAAAGTGCAATTTGGCATTTTGCCAAGGACGCAGCCAGGACACACAGAGTCGGGTTTCTCAGATGAGAGTGATATTGGAAAACCATTGACATGACGTTCAGTGGCCTTGAGCACATCTTTGGAGGGATGGGCGAGGCATCGGTGCATTGTGGTCCAGTTGACGGAGTTAATCGTTAGGGTGCATAAAGCAGCCGTGGGATGGAGGACCTCAACATGATAGGTTGAGTACATGTTGTCACTGTTTACTTGAGTGAAGTGCCAGATCGTCCGGCCGTCTTTGCACAGATTTATGGACTTAGCATCACCTTTCATGGTGAATCCCTCTTCAAAGAAGGTTCCAAGAGAGAAAAGTCGTGGACCGGAGAGGTTGGGCAGGTAGTATACTCAGTCAAGGGTAACAACATTTCGATGGCCGGAACCATTGTCAACTCGGAGGATGATGGTTCCATAGCTGGTAACGGTTGTATGACTGGTAGTAGCAGTGGCAATTTTAATGTAATCGTCTTCATCAGCGAACTCCGTGTAGGTAGCAAAATTGCTTTTATTGCAAGTAAAGTGCAGCGAGGCACCTGAATCGAGGATCCAGTATTTTTTACCGTCCTGATCGGCGTGTTTCCCGTTTCCGTTTGCAGGGGCGAACCGGGCGGATCTCGAAGTCCTTGTCTCGAAGTTGCAGATGTTTGGGCAACTCGAGGTCGGGGGAGGTGACTCTCTCGAGAAGGGGACGATACTCCTGGTAGGGAGTGAGGGAGGGTCCACTGAAGGTGCCCGACCGATTCATCAGGAAAACCTCCTCCTGGGTAATTTAACATAATACACCGTATTTCTTCCTAATTTGTTCTAATTTGGAATAATGTTGCAAATCACTCATATTATCAGGAATTATCAGGATTCAGAAACAGGTTGTTGGGAATTACTCAAATTATCAGGAATTATCAGCATTCGAAAACAGGTCAAATTATTATACAGAATTATACATATATTTCCTTGCATTTTCAACTATGGAAAAAATATGTGAAAAAAAGTGCACCAAAACGTGTACCAAGTGTAAGAAGTGTACAAAAAAGCAAAAAAGGGTAGGACAAAGTAAACCAAGTGTACAAGAAAGTGTACTCAGAAAAAAAAAAAAAAAAGGACCAAAAAGTGTACCAAGTGTACCAAAGAAGTGTACAAAAAAGCGAAAAAGTGTAGGGCAAAGTGTACCAAGTGTACAAAAAAGTGTACTCAGAAAAGTGTACCAAAAGGTGTACCAAGTGTACCACAGAAGTGTACAAAAAAGCGAAAAAGTGTAGGACAAAGTGTACTAAGTGGACAGAAAAGTGTACAAAAGAAAGCGTACAAAAAAGTGTAGGACAAAGTGTAGCAAGTGTATAAAAAAGCGAAAAAGTGTAGGACAAAAGTGTAGTCACAAGTGTCACAAGTGTAGCAAACATATGTGGCAAAGACTTAGAGAGTTTTGAAGTATAAGTCCAAGTTCCCACACTTGATGTTGAAAAAAGCGGACATGCTGACAAATTTATTTGTAACTATTTTTACACCCCACACTATATAATCAACTCAGGTCGAAGATTTTGTTCCCACACTCTCTTTCTTCCCCACTTTCATCATCCACCACCCACCATCCACCACACACCACACACCACTCACCACACATCACTTACTTATGTTTTATTACTGTTTTTATACTCGTCTCACTCACTTATGCTAGTAAGTTTATCAAGTTAGATCTTATAATTCATTACTGACTTTGCTTGATAGCATTTAGGTAGACTTGGTAAGCTCATTCCTACACTTATTTTCGCTTTTTGTACACTTTGTACACTTTCTCCTTACTGACTTTGTTTAATAGGATCTTGGTAGACTTTGGTAGACTTGGTAAGCTCATTCCTACACTTATTTTCGCTTTTTGTACACTTTGTACACTTTCTCTTCTCCTTACTGACTTTGTTTGATAGGATCTTGGTGGACTTTGGTACACTTGGTAAGCTCATTCCTACACTTATTTTCGCTTTTTGTACACTTTGTACACTTTCTTCTACACTTGGTACACTCTTTCTCCTACACTTTTTTATATACACTTGGTAGACTTTTTGGTACATGTTTTCCTACACTTTTGTACTAGTGTAACAAGCATGTATATTAGATGATGCTAAATGATTATCATTTGTGTTTCTCTGATTATGAAATTGTTCAACATGTCCACTAATCTCATGAATGATAGTATAAATTGTCTAACATACTACTAACATGATGCATATCTTGTATAAAGACAATAAATCAGTCAGATCATTGAGCATATCACATAGAATTATTGTAGATTATAGTGTTTACATGATTAAACACTATAATCCCAAACATTAACAGATTAGTAGAGGGGACTATAAATTCCTAGTGATTTGAGTGAATTCTGATAATATCGATAATATGTGGATTATCAGGAATTATGGGCAATTACCCAGGGGAAGGTTTTCCTGATGTTATGCGTGCGAAGTTTTGCAGCAGCTTCGGTGCATGGTTCGAGGGTGTGAACATTCTCAAGAGAACACTCGACACCGAGCCGGTCGGCGAGGGAGAGAGCCTGCTTCGTTTGAGCGAAGCATGGAGGGCTGTACTGAGATGCGGCAGGGAGATTGGCGAGACGGCGAACATCGGCGATGGGTTCTGGACCAGAGGTATGGACATGACGGGCGATGCTGGCGAAGTGAGTGCTGACAGAGCCAGCATCAGAGCGGGCATCATCGGCAAGGTTTTTCTTTCCCTCTACCCCCTCTCAATCCTTGTTTGCTCTTCTTCTTCTCATCAGACTGCTGATCTGAAGAGGGGTGAGCACTTTTTCCCTGCTGATCCCTGTGGGACTCGCGGGGTTGCTGCTGCTTCTGCTGTTGGGAGGAGAAGGAGGGGTCGTCGGGCTTGCGCTTCACAGCGGATAGCTTTTTGGCGGACTGTTTAGGTCCACCACTGTGAGAGCGCATGGACCGCTGTTCCCAACTTGAAGAAAGGGTGTAGTGGCGCTCGTCGTTGTCAATCATTATTTTGACGAGGTCTGAGGTGGGGGTTTGAGAGAGCTGTTGAGTGATGACGCTCATTTCGTTGGGGAGCTTGGCCAGGATCATCATCATTTGGACGTTGGTGGCGATTTTATAGCCCTGGGTGTCAAGGCAGGTGAGGTGCATCTGCATTTTGGAGAGAGCAGGGCCAGGATGGGAGTCGCCGGGGATGCAGAGGTCAAGGAGGGCCTTGAACTCTGTGTAGGCGGCAGAGATTCCTGGGGCGCCATA
>JBBPOR010000004.1:0-90596 GCA_038091555.1 Leccinum sublutescens | reverse complement strand
CATGGTAGATACATTCCACCATAGTATAGACACATGACTGGCTATTTAGAATAGCTATTGAACAGTTGTGCAAGCTATAATAACACTTTTATGATATGTTTTGCAAATCTCTGAAATCTCTGCAGTTTTAAATCATTCACCACATCTTGAATTTAAATTCCAAAAATAGTGTCAAATCATGGGAGGTGGGTTTATAGCAGTCCCAAAGGTCACAACCATTGCCCTGACAATCTATGCATTTCCAGAGATGGAATATATATATATATATGTGAAAAACTCGAGAATATGTTGTAGATAGATGGAGATGGGTCTAGCACATATTGTAAACCGTTGGAAATGTCTACATATACATTACCCACATGTCCACATCTTTGATAACCAGCAGAACAAGTTTGCAATCTTGCAGAAGTGAAAGTCCAGCCTGCAGGAGAACACTGTATAGAACTGTATGCTGACATATTGGACTCCTGAGATTATGGCATCTCATTAAGCTATATAAAGCCTGTTTGGGGACATTTTCCATAAGGTAATAACACTAAGGGATCAAAAATGCGAACAGGTTTTCGATATTTTCAATATATCTTATTTATATACTTAGCAATTATGATATATGGCCAAATGAAGCGCTCAGATGGTGCATTATGCTATATATATATTGTATCAACAATTATACAATAGGTTACTAGAAGGAAAAGCAGGCAAATCAAGTAAATACCACATTCAAGGGGTTATTACTGCTTTAGATAACACCCTGAATGATGTCACCACTCTAAGGGGTGCTTATGTAATCACCTTCGCAGATTCTGACAGCTGATGCCATCATCATAACTTCTACAGTCAACTCCCTTGTAACCCATACCCATTTGTTTGGGCCAAAATATATGGGTTATGAGGGAGTATGGGTTTCACAGTATGTACACTGTTAGCGCCCAAAAATTAGATTTCACGTATCTGCTGTCTAGTAGGACTATTAAGCTACACTGTATCCTCCTTCTGAGGGAAATAACTAGTTATTTTGGTATCGTTCATACTCTTCATTCCCAATGCATGAGTTTCTCGCCCTAATGTATCCAGCATTGCGTCCATCTTATGAGCAAATAGACTGTCAACAACCTCTAGATACTGCTGCAACACGAAGGTTGCCTGCAGTGCCTCACTGCATGTTGGAGGTTTTTTGGTGGGTGCGTTATGGGAATCGTTTTCCATATCTGTTGATCTGTCCTGTAGCGTTTGAGCTTCCATCACAGCATCAAATATATCCTGGTCTGCTGCATCAAAAAGATTGTGAGATTCGATCACGGGATTGAGGAGTTCGCGCAAATCCATTCGGTTACACTGTTGGAGGACCCCCACTGTCTCCAGGGTATCAAGAGCAATCACAACGCCTTCTTTTGCTTGCATAATGGGATTGTCAAGACATTCAGAGTGAATGAGTGATGATATGGGGATTATTGGTTGGGCCATTGGGACTGTGTCTGTCGTGTTCAGGTCTGGTAAAATCCCCGCTTTATGCCAGCAATTTCAGATGACGATTGTATCCACTTCACCCCAGGCCTTGTCAGCTAGGTGCATTGCTCTGAGCTGGTCAATATTGTAGATCTGAGCTGGGGTGACACCAGTTTCATAGAGATTGACTGCACGATAGATGAACTTGGCTCGGTAGTGTGCCTTGAAACTTGAATGGATTATTCCTTGGTCATTTGGCTGAATGTGTGAGGTCAGGTTTGGTGCAAAGTTCTCGACGCAGATGTTGGTGAGAGTGGCGGGCACAATGTGGCCTGAGAAATTATCTTGCAATAGAAGAATTCGTCGACCCTCCATTCTAAGTTCTGCATCCCAACTTTTCAACTATTCCTGATAGATAGACTCCCTGGTCATCCAGGCCATCGCATTGTTACAGTAGTAGAAGCCAAGCTATGCAGCGGACTTGTTCTGGAATGCATGGGGCTTCTTGACCTTCCCGATGATTAGTGGCACCAGTTTCCTTGAGCTGTCTGCATTTGTCGTGAATAAATATGTCAATCTATTTTTCTTTTCTTTGACACCAGACTGTTGCTTGTCGGCGAGTCCACGATCTGGTGGCATCCTTTTTTATTTATTTATTATTCATGGCATGTTAAAAGATAAGATAAGCTTACACATAGAACAACGCAGTCTCATCTGCATTGAAAATATCATGTCGCTTGCATCCACCATCTTTTATCAGCTTTTGAATGCACAACCACTCCTTCTGAATCATGTCTTCATCTGCAGAGGCAGCTTCACTGCGCCATTTTATTTGCTTCAAGCCTATGTGATGCTTGTACTGAGTTAGCCACCCATCACTCAAACTAAGCTGCTTGTCTCCTGGAACACCAGCATGGTCTGCAAAACACCTCCATTTCTGATGCAGAACCTCTCCTGTCAGCAAAACTTTCTCCGCCATGGCCTTTGAGACCCAAAGGTCCAACATATCTGTGACCTCTGGATGCTGCATCTGATGGACCCTTTTTGCTGAGTGAGACATGCCCACATTGACCTCATGCTCCTCTTGCTACACCAGTTCATGCTTGAGCCACTCTGAGATCCTGGGCTGCTTGAGTCGGAGAGCTGGATATATGTTATCCGAGTCCCAGTGTTTCGCTGTCTTTATCTGATTTCTGCCATTTGTGTGATACCAGTTAAGGATTGTAATGCATTGGCTGAGTGTTGCATTTTCCTTCTTCTGAAGCACAGCAGGGTGTGCTCGTTTTTTCTCACCACTTGACTCAGTTGTCATGGTATTGGCATCAGACTCTGCTGGGCCTATGGTAGGCTCCAAGTCAGTCATCATGAAACCCATACATTACAAAAAACGTACATTTGCACTTTTTTGATGGCACATCACATGCATCCCTACATTCAGCACAATTTCGCAGCCTCTGGACCATGGACTTCTCTTGTGGATCCAGCTCTTCAACTGCCTTTTCATAATCCTTAGTGATATTCAACTTCTCGACCAGACAGATTTCATCCACTAAATTTCCAGCACCGTGATCAAGCCATTCTTCATCAGCCTCTGGGATGGGTTGGTTGGCTTTTAATGTGACCTCAAGTGCAGCTTGTCGCTGCCATGTCTGCTCTTGAAGCTTCTTTAGCACTTTTTTGAGAATATCCACAGGTTTCATAGTATGGATACAGTATGCCAGTGGAAATGGGCCTCGAAGTTGGGTCTAAGTTGCCTCATTGGGGACATTTTTATATTGATTATATAATAAAATTGCCCAGTATAGATATATTCTGGCAATATCTGACTGTAACATATGGGTTATCAAACTCCAGATGTCCATGGGTTATGGATTACAGGGTATGGGTACAATATCCCTGCAAACCAACTTGGAAATCCAAAAATGTATGGGTTAGAAGAGAGTATGGGTTTTGTGGGGTATAGGTTATAAGGGAGTCAACTGTACTAATCAGTGACATAATTTATTACATAAAGGATGTCAAGTTCAAAATTTCAGGCACAAACCCCTGTGATTATGTCATCACATTTGCAGATTGTGACAGCTGATGTAATGTAGGCACACATTGCCCCTATCAAGACAGGGGCTGTATTCAAAGCTGTGAAAATATATTTCAAAAAAGGAAATTCATTATTCTATTTTGGTATCACCAGAAATGTTGTAGCCCCTGTTTTTGTGATTCTAAAGGTGCAACAATCTAATCTATCTGATTAAATCTGGTTGAGATATGATCAAAATGGTCACCAAACCCTGGCGATATAAGCATTCTGATTGATCAATATCAGCCAATGACAATTGCTACCTTAGCTAAGCAAATAGGGGGATGCCCCTTTCAAGATAGGGAGGGGTTGTATTCAGAGCTGCGAAAATTTATTCCCAAAAAGGAAACTCTATTTCCTTTTTGGTATTATCAATATTTTATCTATGTTGATCAAATTGATTAGATTAAATTTCAGGTGATGAGATTAGATTAAATGCACTATGACATCTTGGAAAATCTGTCATACTCAAAGTGTGGTGAAGGAGTCCCACTTGAGTACTGGGGGAGTTCCACTGAGAGTCAAGGGAGTTCCACGTGAGTAATGAGGGAGTCCCCATTGAGAGTAGAGGGAGTCCCACATGGGTGTTAAGGAAGTCCCACTATAGTCAAGGGAGTCCCACTTAGTGCTAAGTCCCATTGAGAGTGGAGGGAGTTCCACATGGGTGTTAAGGCAGTCCCACTTGAGTACCAAGGGAGTCCCATTTTTGTCCTAAGGTACTCCTACTTGAGTACTGAGGGAGTCCCACTTGTGTGCTATGGGAGTTCCACGACCATGTTGAAGGAGTCCCATTTGGGTGCTAAGGGTATCCCACTTTTATGCTGTGCTGGCACTCCACTAGTAAACAATTCTTACATAGCTGGGTGCAAGCATTTAGAGTTCTATTGGTGATATGATTGATTCCAACATTTACTTGATAATCTACATTAATCATTATATGTTCTATTGTGTATTGTTTGATTTATGGCTGAAAATTTCATACTCCAATTTGTCTGACAGTTGAATTACAATGTTTATGGGCATATTGAAATATTCCCAAAGAGATTCTCATTAATTTTGTGGGACTCTCACTTTGAGGGACTCCCTCACATTTGGTCATGCTGACATAATGCATCCAAGCATTCCAAAAATGGTTTTCAGACACTTTTAATTTGTGGGAGTCCCTTGTGGGAGTCCCACAAACTTGGTCATGCTGACATAATTCATCCCAACATTCCAAAAATGGTTTTCAGACAAAATTAATTTTGTGGGAATCCCATGATGGTTTGTGTGGGACTCCCTGAGGGACTCCCACTTGTTTGGTGGCTGCTGACATAATGCATCCAAATATCCTAAAAATGGTTTTGGAAAAAATTGTATAGAGTCCCTGGGGCTCCCCATATAAAAAGTGGCTATTAGCCTCTATTTTTCTGCACAAAATAGAGGCTAATAGGCCCAGGTCGCCTGAAGTGCAGAACCCTGTCACTAAAGGGGGTAGATCATGGTTTGCTGGGCACATGGCACATGACGGCAGCATCAAAGAGCATGATGACAACCACATCACGGTGCACCCCTTAAAGGATTTTTCCACCTCATCTCCCAGGCATGAGTCAGACCATCCCTTCACGTATAATCTGAATGACATAAACCAGATCTCAGATTCCCTTGGAATCCCTTGGGAAGCATCAAAAGACATCCCATTGTCAACACGCCCCACCTTCATTGGTTTTGTCTAGGACTTAGACAAATGTATGGTCGAACTTGCAGAATCCAAACAAGAGAAATACCTAAGGGCCATAGATGAATGGAACCTAAGCTGAACACATGTCCTTGAAGACGTACAAAAGCTGCACGGAAAACTTGTGCATGTGGCCCTCATATTTCCAGAGGGTCGTCCCTTCCTGGCCAGCATTGAGGCCATGCTGGGAGTGTTCAGCAACCAGCTGGCTAAACCCAGGACACTACCTTGAGGCATCCCAAACGACTTAAAATCATGGCATCAAAAAGCTAGCCATCCCTTCCAACCTGGCTCCCATACCAAGCCCCCAACCCATCACTGACCTCCAGGCATACTCAGATGCTAGTTCCTCTATCGGAATTGGCATATCATTTAATGGCTGCTGGCGAGCTTGGTACCTCTGCTCAAATTGGAACTCTAATGAGCAGGATATTGGCTAGGCTGAGGCAGTTGGACTTGAGCTTCTTGTCCTCACAATCCTCAGGCCCAGACTCACCAATTTTCATTTCCAGGTTCATGGAGACAACCAAGGTGTCATTGAAGGCTAGCATAGAGGGCACTCCTGCAACCGCCCTGGCACCAATGATGCCTTCAAACACATTTATTCTGCCCTGGATAATAGTTGCACACTCCACACCAAATATCTGTGGAGCACTGCCAACCCAGCTGACCCTCTTTTGTGCAGACTACATCCCCCCCCTCGTTTGCTCCTCCCCTACATCCAAATCCCCTCTGCCCTTCTCATCGTTGACTTCGATGACCTGTCAGTCCCGGTCGGCATGTTCAAACTCACCAAAACCAACTTGTCCAATCTGCCTGATACCCAACCCCACTGGTGCTGTTGACCCACTGGCAGCAGGCACCCGCAGGCATAACACACCAACCCCCTCTGAGTCATAGTACTGTCCCTACCACACCGCCCCACAAATGCAACCCCGCTACTACCTCCAATCCCAGACCTCCATGCCTAGCCAAGAACCGCCTTGCAGTATGGACCCCTGCACACTCCAGAATGTCCATGGCCTTCTTCAATCAGGAGGACACCCAAGGGATGCTCAAGGTTATCCTGAATGCATGGCAAACATCCACCAGGGAGACATACAGATCTGGTCTCCTCGTGTTCCATGCTTTTTGCAATGCCAAATGGGTTCCAGATGACCAGTGTGCACTTGCCAAGCCATCCCTCATCTCATTTTTCATAGCCGCTATGGCCAGGCTATATGCCAACAGCACCATTGTTAACTACATCAGCAGGATGCATGCTTGGCATATCATACACAGTATAGCCTGGTTGCTAAATGAAAATGAAACAAACGCCCTTCTAAAGGCTGCCAAAACCCTATCTCCACCCTTGTCCAAATGTGCCCCGCGTGAACCTTACACAATAGACTCCATAACATGCATACATACCCACCTCAACCTTGACACCCCCCTTCACATGGTGGTATTCGCGTGCCTAACAGCAACATTCTTCGCCACAGCCAGAACCGGTGAATTCACTGTCCCAAATTGTTACAAACCTCTTCATTTTCCACTTCTTGAAGTCACATGACCTGCTTAGTCAGCATCATGTGACTGTTCACATAAGCTTTATTCTTCATCTTTCACTTTTCACTTTCTCAAGTCATGTGACCTGCATAGCCATTGGTCACATGACTTATCTTGGTAGCACTTGGTAAACCTTTACCTTATTAGTTAGCACTGCTTATCCAGACTGGCCCTAAGCTGGTCTGTGTGCACATGTCAGTAGTATAAATACTTGAATGCAGCAACCAAACACGCCAGACTGTCTTGTTCTGGTTGGATTCCCTCTAACCTACACATCCCCGAGGCTCCCTAAGTCATTGTCTCTGTTGAGGTGCCATAGTTTTTCTTGGATAGAGGTTGCCTTCATAAGAACAAGACTTTTCTACTATCCCACCTCACTTGTCACCAGTATACTGTGACAAACACTCAAATTGCTTCTAAACCCCTTCGTCATTGTCGGATCCCAGACATAAGGAAGACCCCTCACATCAGAGGATAAAGAGAGCCCTTGACCAGCTTATCGTCCAGGGGATTATGAACCCTTGATCTACAAATTGTATCGTGGACTGTACATCCCACAAAGAAGTTCGCTTTGCTAGCACTTTGACCTCATTCGAGAGGACACGCCGGCTAGTTGCTTCTAATAGTATTAATCCCTACCCTGTGCATAGTGGGTCAGCACATGCTTTCGAATGAGCGTAATTGTTATTGAGGTTGCACATAATATAACCTAAATGATCTGTTGGTACTATCTACCAATCTGCTTGATAGACAACAGATATTGCCTGCATGCACTCTCCGGTTCCCTCTACCAGAAAGTCATGCTCGTGACACAACCTTGCTGAAGAAGATTTTTCTTTCAGATCCGAGTGACGTGACTCTTTGTGTGATCCTCCTCGTTTTATGAGCATTACCCTCATACTCCTCGTTGGAACCTTTACGTTCTCTATTGCTTCACCATCCTCGCTTACCTCTTCTATCATCTATCAAACCAAGAAGAAGGTTACCATCTCGAATTGACCCTCACTGGAAAAGAGTTCAAACTCAGTTTCCTTAGCCCCAACTATCACCGCACATCAGAACCTGACCCTTGGGAAGTAAAAACCCTAAAAACTGATAATGGCAACTAGGACACTACTGAAGAAACTTTCCACTCCGCAAACTCCTGGACACCTCAGATTTTCCAGGAAGAACTCGCAGTTCTACATGAGGTACATGACCAAAACTTCATAACCTACCTACAAGAGCAGGTCTATTTTACATGGCCTACCTAAATTCATTGCCTGACATTCCCGTCACCATTGAAAATGTGTCCCTCGCTGTATGAGAAATTGTCCCTGTTTCCAGACTCCCCATAAAAGAAGAAGATCCTAATGACGACAACATAGGATTCGGTTTTGAATACGACCTAGTTGGCAAGTGGCTCTTTGAACTCTGAAATGAGATCCTAGATTCATTCAAAGGAAAACTGAAGATCCAAGAAGTCGATATCGACCCCTACTACCTCTGCGTGAGTCATATAGAATACGAAATCAAGATAAACGATGGGTACCAGTGGATACTCCATGAAAATGACCACGGACAAGCCGGGTCCGAAATCGATCTTCGACAATCTACAGCCCCAATCCTTGACGAGCACAACAGACCTAGACAGTCGGCTCATCTTGCCAGTGCTCTACTCCAAGATCGACAAGCTGAAAAACGAGCTCAAAGACGCCAAGGAAAGTGCCCAGCATGCCCATGACCACCTCGATCAAGGAAAAGAGGAAGCCGAAGTCGAAGCAGTGATGTCATCCTTGTCCCCCAAAACCTGTGCCTTCCTCGCAGCCCTTCATTCTTCACCAGGGCCCTCCTCGAGCTTGAAGAAATGTGCTGAAATTGTTCTTGATCCTGGGAACTTTGACAGTACCTATAGTCGCTATAACGAGTGATGGACTAAGATGATGGCTTGGATTGAGATGAACCCAGAAACATTTAAAATGAACAAACAAGGATGTTTAGCGGTATTCTCTCAAATAGGCGATGTCGGAGAAAAGGACAAAAACGGAGCTGGCGCATGGGCCAGAAACAAGTTGAAGAAACGACAAGGTTGGGAAGAACATCAATACCCCAATTCCGACCAACTCGAAATGCTTCTCAATGGTCGTTTCCGAATTGGCAATGAAAAAGACATGGCCATTAGAAAACTCATGGACAAAAAGCAAAGATTGAAGGAGTGAACCCAGGTCTTCTTGACAACCTGGTTAGCCCTTTACGATCAGGCCAAATGCGACTCAATGATGGGAATCGTGCTCCTTGAAAGGAATAGTCAACAGGATATCATTAAACACATGTTCAGGCTGCGAGGAGAATGGCCGACTGATGTCTATAAGTTTATTGTGACCATTTAGAAGTATGCAAACATAATTGAAGCCTTTGAAACTTGATCTTCCTCCTTCCAACATCAAGATTCCAATGCCATGGACATCGACGCCACCATGACTACTACCGACATTCAAAAAACATCTCTGGGATGTTACAATTGTGGAGGCAATGGACATTGTGCAAAGGAATGCAAAAAGCCATTGACAAGATGTAAAGATTGTGGATTCTCAAGAGGAGGACATAGAAAGGAATGTCCAAAATTCAAGTCCAAGAACGTAAGGGCCACAGAAGGAACTGCATCACCAAACCAACAAACCCCACAATCACCTAACTGGGTTAAGGCAATACAAGGAATGGACTTAGAAGCTGCTCAGGCTTATTTCCGAGATCTTGATGTAACTCAGGGAAAAGAGTAAGGAAGACCGTATCAGGTACAGCATCTCCCCCTCCTATAAAACAAAAAAATAGTTTACTTACGAACTCTCATACTCGATGCCTAGATAGTGCTAGTACAAATTCTGTTTCTCCTTCTATTTCTTCTTTCAATCGTTTTAATGTATTAGATAGTGATGTTTCTCTTGATTCTCTGTCATCTCGAAGTAGTATCCTACCAGATGACACAACCGAAGCTACAATCTTGAAAGAGCATGCTCCCCAGGAAGGGAGGCTTAATTTGGCTTACAAAGAAAATACAAATAGTTCCCCTCCTCAGATCCCGACTGAGCGAAAAGTCCACACAATGCGCCCACTTAGGGAAGTAGTCTTAAAAATAGATATAGTTACAAAAACCAAAAAACATCAAAGTAGCAGCACTCTTAGATAGCGGAGTAAACAGAGTTTTTATAGATACCAACTGGGCCAAAGCCCAACGAATACCCCTGAAACCCTTAGAACTCGTGGTACCAGTTTACAATGTAGATGGTACAATCAACTCCACAGGAGGCATTGCCTATACCACTGACCTGATCATCGACTTTCAAGGACATCGCGAAAAATTATGGCTGATGTGTGAAGTAAACCTAAGTCCAGTTGGATTGTCAGACTACCACTCAGGGGCTAGCACTAACACTTGGAAATGAGAAGAGATGGATTGGAAGTAGTATTCAAAAGTCCAGTCCTAGGACTGATAAAAGACCACAACTGGACTGGACTTAAATTATTCTTATTGCAACTGGACTTCAGTTGCAGTTGCCTCGTTTCAAAATTCAAAGACTGATAAATATTTAGACTGAACTGGACCGAAATTTTGAAAAGACCAGTCGCAACAGATGTACAGCCACCCCCTATCTTTCCTATAATTTTTCTGCATTTTTCCCACTATTTTTCATAATTTTCTGCCATCATCTCACTTTTTATCATAAATATAGAAGTTAAGTTGGTATCAATATGAAAATGGTTGGTGAGACATCAAATAACAATGATAATATCAATATTTAGTTGCTACATTAAGATTTATTGATGTTACATATGATACATTTTACATATACACTACACACATTACAGCAATCTTAACATGCAAGTGCTAAATGACATGCAGTTTTAAAATATTCATATCTCTGTGAGTTCTTAACTAAATTACATAATAAAAATATGGAGCAGAAGCTAAGAGTCCGGTCTAAATTGTGGCCACAACCAGTCTTCGAAAAGACCGAACAAGACCGAAAAGTCGTTTTTTTTGGTCTTGGTCCATTTTTTTCCATATAAGGAAATTCCCAGGACCCGTTGTGGTCTGGTCTTTTCCAAAAAAAGGCAAAAGACCGGACTAAACCAGACTTTCAAACACTAATTGGAAGGCGAAGGACTTTGGCAATAAGCTCAAGAGATCAAAGCTAGGTCTACCAGCTATGACCCACTCAAGTTTTATACAAGCGGACTAATCTACATACAGGCGGACTACATGAGGTGTTACATACATACATACTAAGTGACATCATGTCTACATAATAATATAAGTGAGTGGCTGGTAATGAAATGACAGTGGTAACGCCATGGTAATGTAGTGACATCGAGGAGAAGGGTTGAGGGGTAGATCACCTGACCTTAGTCCGGGTGTTGGTATGTCCAGTCTTAGTCCGCTGTGTCAGAGAGGCCAGACTGTGATGGACTGTGCTCCAGACTGTGATCGGTCGGTTGGTAACAGTGATTTACAGTAATGTGATTAACCTGGGATGTAACCAAATGATCCTGGGATACACCTGGCTATGTGAACATAACCCTTTGATTTATTGGGTACAAGGGACAGTCAAATTAAATCAATGTCCCACTTCCTGTCGAGCATTGAATGCAACTTTCTATGAATCTCGATTGGATGAATCTCGATTGATCATTCCTATAGAGTTCAAGGGCTAGGAAAAGAACCTTCTGATGGGATCGAACCTGAAGAAGCCTTCAAATTGGTACCTGAGGCATATCACGAATACCTTGATGTCTTCTCAAAAAAGGCTAGTGAATGCATGCCTGAAAAAAAAACTTGGGATCATGCCGTAGATCTAAAGTCGGACTTTAAACTGAAAAAGGGTAGATTAATTCCCCTCAACCCTGTAGAACAGGATGAAGTCAAAGCCTGCATAGAAGACCAATTAAGCAAAGGTTACATCAGACCTTTGAAGTCACCCCAAACTTCGCCAGTGTTCTTTATTCCTAAAAACGATGGTAAAAAGCGAATGGTCATGGACTATAGATATCTAAATGAGGGAACTGTCAAAAACAATTACCCTCTTCCCCTCATTGGCTCGATCGTCGATAAATTAAAAGGGAGCAAGATCTTTACCAAAATGGATCTCTGTTGGGGTTACAACAACATGAGAATCAAAGAAGGAGACAAATGGAAAGGAGCCTTTGTCTGCTATCTTGGCATCTATGAACCCACTGTGGTGTATTTCAGGATGTGTAATTCCCCAGCCACGTTCCAAAACATGATGAATGACATCTTCGCAGATATGGATGGGATCATTATTATTTATATCAATGATCTATTGATCTTCACAAATGGAGATATGAAACACCATCAGGAAATGGTTAAAAGGGTCTTAGTGAGACTCAGAAAGAACGATTTATTCGTCAAACCCGAGAAATACTTCTTCGGAGTGCAAAAAGTCATGCTAGGCATGGACATCTCCTGCGATGGAATCTCAATGAATGCTGAAAAACTCAACAGAATTGCTAAATGGCCAATCCCCACGAACGTAAAAGCCATGAGAAGCTTCTTGGGCTTAGCCAACTTCTATTGCTGCTTCATCACCAATTATAGTTTGGAAGCGAGACCCTTACATGACTTAACAAAGAAAGATCAACCCTGGAAATGGGACACAGCTCAACAGAAAGCATTTGATACGCTCAAAAATAGATTCACCTTCATGCCTGTCTTAGCTTATCCAGATGACATGACCCCTTATTGTGTTGAATGTGACTCCTCGGAGTTCGCAACAGGAGTTGTGCTCTCATCCTTGAAAGATGATAAATGGCACCCTATGGTATTCATGTCACACTCCATGACTCCTGAACAGTGCAACTAGTACCCCATCGCTGACAAAGAAATGCTCGCAATTATCCTAATGCTTGAGCAATGGAGACACTATTTGGAAGGTGCTAGACACAACTTCGAGATCTGGACAGACCATAAAAATCTCCAGTACTTCATGAAGAGCCAAGATCTGAATCGACGACAAGCGACATGGGCTCATACCTCTCCCTAGTGTTTAAAGGTCTGGTCCAGTCCAGTTTTGCATCCAAACTTGGACACAACCAGACTGGGATCGGTCCCCGACTTAGGTCAAGAGAGAGCAGACCAAACTGAAACTGTCAACAACCAGTTCCCTTCAGTTGCACCAATCAGTTGCAGTCAGTTGCAACAGGTACACACCGAGACCAGTTGGTAGTCAGCATGACTCGGCCTCATGTATGCCTCATGTACACTACTATATAATTAACAAGGGTAGAATTACTAGTGTGGCATTTTAAAGATGTGAACTGGTTGAGATTTAAGTATATACTAACCGCTTACCTTGTTAGTCATGTCACATTGTGACATGTGACAAATTTTATCGCCCTCTCCTTTCACTGTCATCCAACTCCTACATCCCATCATCACCATCTTCTACCATCATCCCTGTACCATCAAAGAGTCAATACTTGCTCTGCAACTGCAAGTCATACTACCAGGTGAGTACTAGTAGACTAATGGTTGAATGAGCGTTGAATCAACAGGATTACCTTATTAGGGTTGTGCGAACGTTTGCATTTTCCATATATGGAAGTTCCCAATAATTTGAATATAATGTAAATTTTTGATTAATACCTTGAACAGGGTGGAAGAAGACGAGGTTTGTGACCGTGTCTTTAATTAATCTGTAAAAAAACACTCATGTATGAGATAGAATGAGAGAAGTGATGGTATGGAAGCACATCACCATATATGTGTGCCCAAGATCACAGTATCAAAAAAAAGAATAGCAGACAACATACCATGCGAACGACTATTCTGAGTCGGAGCCGAAATCGCCACTGTGGGACCGTCATTCTCGTCTTGGTGCAGACAAATTTGTGTCAGAGTGTACAACTGGTCCTGCAGTCGGTCCTTTGCTTCGAACAAGATGCCTGCAACCGGCAACCGGGTAAACCTTGGACTTCCCAGACCAGCAACTGAGGTCCGGTTGCAACCGTTGCGGGTCCAGTTCAGTCATCAGTCTTTCTCTGGTTCAGCAACTGAACCTTTAAACACTACCTCTCCCAATTCGACTACACTCTTGTGAATAAACCTGGTACCTCAATGGGAAAAGCCAATGCCCTCTCTAGGAGAGAAAATCACATGATTGGCATCGAGAACAACAACAAACAAATGATGTTCATACTGGAATCTCACATCAGTTCTCTAGAAGAAATCACCCTGTTTGATAAAATCAAATCCTCGCACTCTAGTTGCACATCTCCAGATGGGTTGATCCTCCATGAAAGATTATATTATTATAGCGATAAACTTTGGGTTCCAAAGGAACTCCGCCATGACGTGATGACTCAATTCCACGATCACCCGATCTTTGGACACAAAGGTGCCGAAAAGACACAAGACTTCCTCATAAGATATTACTCTTGGCCAGGAGCTAAGAAGGACATACAGGAATATTGTAAAGCTTGTGAATGATGCATGCATATGAAGCCAATGAACCTTCTGCCAGCCAGAAAGTTACAACCCCTAGAGTTTCCTGAAGGACCCTGGAAGAATGTGTCAGCCAACTTCATCACTGGCTTCCCTTTGTCCCACAGATTTGACAGTGTGTTAGTAGTGGTAGATCGATTCTCCAAAGAAGTGGCCTTTGTGCCCACCACAAAAATGATTACGTCAAAAGGAACAGCAGAGTTGTATAGGGATTATGTGTGAAAACACCATGGACTTCCTGATTTACTCGTTTCCAATTGTGGACCTCAATTTGCCAGCCAAATGATGGTCGATCTGCTCAAACTGCTAAAAATAGAAAAGAAGATGTCCACAGCATATCATCCCCAAACCGATGGACAAACGGAACACATTAATCGTGAAGTCAATCAATACCTCCACCTCTTCACTGCAGAAAAACAAGATAACACTTGTCCACAACTCCAGTTGACTAAGACATTCGCCCCTCGTCTCAGTTTTGAACCAATGTCGGTAAAAGCTCTGGCCGTTAAGGAGTTTGCCGATGACATGAAAGCCAATCTCGAAAAGGCTAAAGATGCGCTTCAGCGAACACGCAAACGAATGAAACTGCAGGCAGATAAGCACCAATCAACAGCACCGGACTACAAAATCGGAGATCTCGTTTTGCTTAGCACCAAACACCTCGCTCTTGATGAGCGTCCATTATGTAAATTGATGGAACACTTCGGTCCTTACCAAATCATACAAGTACATACCAATAGCATGGGATTACTCTTCCCCACATCCGTAAAAGCTCGACACATTGTTAATGTCTCTCGAGTCAAACCTTATATTGAACCCTTACCGGGCCAACTGGTTGTCTGCCCGGACCGGTGCTTGTCAATGATGAAGGCACTGAAGAGTTTGAAGTCGATTACATTGTTGATTCTCGCCCTATTGGTCACGGATTCCAATACCTAGTGTATTGGAAAGGTTATGACAACAGCGACAGAACCTGGGAACCTGCCTCTGGTTTGAAGAAAGCCCAGTCAGCTATAAATGACTTCTACTGCCGAAAACCCTCGGCTCCTTAACGTCTGAAAATAAATTGTGCCCTGTTTGATAGTCTTTTTTCTACTCCTATCATTAATTTCACTTCCGGTTCTACCTCCGCTTGATCTAGTATCTCAAGCCTAGTAGAGGGGTAATGTTACAAACCTCTTCATTTTTGACCCTATGGAAGCACATGCCGATGCAATCTCGGCATAACTGCCACTTGTTATTCAGTTTTGAGAAATATGCCTACTGTTGCAAATCTCTTCATTTTCAACCTTTCAAGGTTATGTGACCTGCTTAGTCAGCATCACGTGACCACTTACATAAGCTTTATTCTTCATCTTTCACTTTTCACTTTCTCAAGTCATGTGACCTGCACAGCCATTGGTCACATGACTTATCTTGGTAGCACTCGGTAGGTAAACCTTTACTTTATTAGTTAGCACTGCTTATCCAGACCGGCCCTAAGCTGGTCTGTGTGCACATGTCAGTAGTATAAATACTTGAATGCAGCAACCGAACAAGCCAGTCTTGTTCTGGTTGGATTCCCTCTAACCTACACATTCCCCTCCCTAAGTCATTGTCTTTGTTGAGGTGCCATAGTCCTTCTTGGATAGAGGTTGCCTTTACAAATCTACAGGTATTTGACCCACTGACACATGTCATCTCCAAGCATGTCAGCATCCAGCGCGATCGCCAAGGCCACAAGGTGACCAACTTCCACCTCCCACACACCAAATCCGCCCTGCAAGGGGAGGACATTTATTGGGCTAAGCAGGATGGCCCTGCTGACCCATACAGCACTTTAGACAACCATTGAAGGATCAACAACCCGCCTCAAGACACTCACCTCTTCGCTTACCACACCACCAGCAGATACCGCCCCTTGACCAGGCAGAAATTTCTAAAGACCCTGGAAGCAACATTCAAGAAGGCTGGGGCACCAGCACTGAAGGGCCATGGCATCCAGATCAGATTCATGCTCAAATATTTGCTGTGGAACTTCATCCCCTTTGATGTGGTGAAAGTCTCCTACTCTTCGGGTCTGCGGTGCTTCACTGCATGCATCATTACTGCTCCTACCACTCGGGATTGCAGCTCACGCCTTGCCCAGCAGGTTTCCATTTCCGTCTGGGGCCGGTAAGTGCTGTGCACTTCACCCGCCATCTCATCTGTTCCATTACTTCCATACCACCGTACCTCACCATCCATGCATATTGATTGTCTGTATGTAGTACACCCGCGCAATCCATTCACTCTCTTTTTTCACAGCAGTGGTCCATTGTGACTCCCAAAGAGTGCCAGTGCCACTCTGTAGCACAGCGAGGCACAAGCAGAGCCACAGAGTATTGTCTTTGGGTGAGTGTAGGTAAGCGGCATGCATTCCTTTTTCTCTCGCGCCGTCAACACCTCACTTGTTCCTCTGTTACTCGCCTCCTCCGTTTCGTTCATCATCACACCCACCCTATCCACGAACTGCCCATTTGCAGCGCTCCACAGTCAACCCACTTTCCCTGCCAGGGGCCTTTGGCGCATCAAGTGTTTGCCTCACGTGCATCAGCCATGTCTACAAGGCGGTTTCCACTCACCCTGCAGCTCATGCCTTCAAGTTGCCCAGCAGGTTTCCATTTCTGTCTGGGGCTGGTAAGCACTGTGCGCTTTCACCCACTATCTCATCTGTTCTGTTACTTCTGTACCGTACCTTACCATCCATGCGCATTGATTGTCTGTATTACACCCACACAATCCATTCGCTCTCTTCTTTCACAGCAGCAGTCCATTGTGACTCCCAAAGAGAAGTAAATTGCATGATGACACTAGAGGCAAAGGCACATTTATGAGGGTGGGAAATGGAAATACAAGTATTCAACATACAAAATATATTTACAATGTCGAATTGCAGTGGCTCATATAAACAATATTTGAAGTACAAATGATCTGGTGTCTGGTTGTATCATATTGAGCCAATGAGAAAACAAAACAAAATTGCTACATTAATTGCTTGTATCTATTTCTCGTGGGTAGATGATTGTCCATCTTACACAGGCTGTAAAATGGGCAATCAATTTCAAGTTTTCTTTATTTGTATCTATTTGTCAGGTCTGGAAAACTTGAAATCTATCACCTGTTTTAGGCACTTGTCAACATGGGAATACAATGTGTCATACGAAACACATCTCACCACCCAGTAATTTGGTCTACCCATGAGAAATAGATACAAGCGATTGGCAAGCCTGCTGTGCTTCATCAATCATACTACTGCCTCAATCTTGCAAAATGCCATCCTTATTGCAAGATTATATTGTATTGCAAGACCAGGGTTGCTTCATTCTGTCTCAGTTTTGCAAAATTGTCTTGCATTGTAAGCCCTTACTTCATTCTGTCTTGGTGTTGCAAGATACCTCATCCCACTTTGATCTTACAAGATTGCATTGTATTGCAAGACCCGGTGTGGAGCTCGGCCACTCCTTGAAGGCATATGGAGCCTCCATCGACCCTTCCCATTAGTGTTTCAAAGTCCAGTTGTGGACCATTTGAAAGACTGGCAACCAGACTGGACTACAACTGATCACAACTGGACTGGTCAGGACTGTTGCAACAGTCCTGACCAGTCCAGTTGCCAGTTGCCAGGTTTGGTAAAATTTTGGCAACTGCTTAGGACCGGTTGCAACCGGTGTACAGCCACCCCCTATGTATTATATGAATATATCATCCAATATTCACTTTCATATTGAATTACTATTCAATTGAGTATACACTATTCACAACCCTACTCACTCATCTACAGTCATATTAAATACACATTTTCAGTATAACAAGTACTGTACCCTCTCACTCAATTTGTCAGGCGGTGTGACATGTGACAAAGTCTGACGAAAGTTTAATTCATCATCAGCCCATGTGACCCGTTACACAAACCAAAATTTCATCATTTCGTCAGACATGTGTACTAGCCAATAAGAGCTTACTTCCAAATGTGTATAGTGGTGATGAAAAATTTGACATAGCAGTGACAAGGAGCCTGTTCTCTGTCTTGTTCAAATGCCTACTTCTCTACCAACAGCACTTGCCATGCCTGCTACCGCAGTCACAGTTTTGCTTTCTAATCCAACTCTATCAATCCTACAATTCCTTGAATTTCCCCTTCCTCCCAGCATAGCCACCATCTCCAAGTCGAAACCTCATTTACTCTCGTCTGCCTACTTCAGCTCTGAACAACCCAATACTGAGGATCCTCAAATGATTAAAATGATACCCATTCCTCCTTCGGATATTGTCAGCTCTCTTCTCCTCCATGTCACAGCACTACTGGCAAAGCATGCCAAGAGTACAGACCCGGACCTGAAAATGTCCATCACATCCGCTCATATTGATGGCATCATAACTGCTTGGCGTCTTCCCTTTTGGACAATAACATATTGAACTGAAGTCCTCCACCTACAAAACACCATCAGCCAACCTTGGATAGTAGATGCTGAAAGGGTCCTTCGGCATCGGAATCAGTTCAAGAAGAGAGTTAACAGCCAGGACAGTCACTATCTTATCAAGCAAGCCTACATAATGCTTGGACTGTTACCATGATCAGGCTTTGTTCTTGGATTCGAGAATCATGAAGCAATCACTCACCTTACTGCTTAGATGACTCAAGAATGGTTTTCTGACATCCACAAGACACAAATGCTCGAACTCCTTCGTAACACTATTCTCTGGTGAAAGGGTACCATTGAGACCGAGATTGAAGGTCCATATTTCTATGGATACCTGAAATCAGCTGTCAAGGCTGGGGATCAGTATAAGGATGCAGCATCATTCACCCGAGCATGCAGCCTAGGGGAGGCACTTCAGTCAGGCCAATGAACAAGCATTGGTTTCATAACCAATATCAATCAAAATCACTGGGTTGCAATAGTCATCGACTTCTCAAAGCAATGTATTCTGTATCACTCGGAGGCCAACCAGACAGAGAGTTCATCACTGTCCTTCAGTGGTGGACTGGATATCATATTGGAACATGATTCGTCATCAATGAGCTGGCAATCTCTTGCCAACAAGATTCTTTTTTGTGTGGAATCCTTGCATTTGGTGCACTTGCGCACTTCTATTTGCCAGACGAGTACCCCCTCATGGATGTTGAACATGTCGATGATGAGAGGTTAAAGGTATTCCTAGATATCGGAAGGCATCACTTGAACCATGTATGTTGTTTCATCAGTTATCACGTACTCCGCTCACCTTCACCAAGCATCAATAGCAGAGCCCGCCTTCAGTATCACCAGACTTGGGTGAAGGCATCTGATGTTGTAATCAAGACGGCATCCCCAACGACACAATCCCTTTTACCAGAACACTCTTGTATAAGTAGCTTCAACTCCGAGTCAGGCAATGAGTCAGATGATTTACTACCTCACCATACACTGGACAAACAGCCAGCCCCAGTAGAGCCTGGGTCACTATCTCCTCCGAAGCTCAAACAGCCACCAACTCTTCAGCTCCATGTCAAATCTGCCATTCATGTTGCATTGATGAAGCAAGCTGAAGGTCAATCATGAGGACTGATGAAATGGTTTACAAAGTGTTTGCCTGAGGAGTATCGAGCGCATACCAAGAAGACGAACACCATGATTGATGAAGGCCTTGAGGAATACAAGTCAATGCAGAAGGCAGCGATGGACCATCACAAGCAAGAGCAATGCCAGAAAAACAGAGACAGGCAGCAAAAGCATTGTGAAAGGGTCTATGCAACCGAGATTGCTCGTGGTATCAGATCCCCTGAAGGAACAAAGCGCAGACAATTGCACCTCAGTGCTTCACTAAAAGACACTACCAGCAAGTTAGAATCGTCAATTGCAGAGCTATCATGACCATACCAGGCTTTTAAGGAGAAACAACGTCTAAAGAAGACACAGTCTCACAGCCACAAGCAAATATGTGCACATCGCCCAGCAACTTACCATAACTGGCATATGTCACTTCTTTGGAGTCAAATCGTGAATGCAGCATGCCACCCCTCTGTTGGTTGGCAAATGAGTAGCTTGTGGATTGTATCAGTGCTGAAGCAGCGTGATCCTATCACTTTCACAGGGTTGTTATGTACAACAGTGGATGCTTGGCTCAACCGGAGCGATGCAAGACCTAAGTGGTCAGCACACACATTACAAAAGGCTAGCTATGGCAACGACCCCAGTTTGGGGAATAAGGGAGGGAGACAAGGAATCTTTGTGCGGCATCAGTTCATTTACTCAATAATTCATTTACTTAATTTTATTATACTATGGCTCACTTCCCAACTGTTGAGAAGGCAATCATGGATCAATTAGATGCATTGTGGGATGGATCAGTGCCACTAACCTTGGTGACAATGAGAGGCATAATGATAGTGATGCTAATGAATATGGCACCAGAAATTTTTGACATCAAAGCTCTGGATGGGTCATCATTCCGGTGCTCTGACACCTTTCCATGAGGATGGCTGCACAACATGATGGGCTGGACAGAATGAAAGGCCACCTATGCTGCCCAAAAGATCCCAGACAACTGGGAAGATGTCTGTGAAGATGCCATTCTTCGGATAAAGGAAGAGGACATCTCTGCAGCATTACATGTGAACACCGATCAGACTCAAATTGTTTATGTGCAAGGCTCAAACCTTACCTGGACAAAGCGAGGAGCCAAACAGGTGGCAATGATTGGTGAGGATGAAAAGCGGGCATTCACTGCAGTTGTCTCGGTCTCGTGCTCCGGGACATTATTACCACTACAGTTGATATACCAGGGGGCAACATCAAGGTCATGCCCACAACCGACAGCTGCATGCTACAATGACTGCATCAGTCATGGGTTCCACTTTGAATGCTCAAAAACGGATACATACTGGTCAACACAAGAGACAATGGAGTCCCTTGTGGATAACATTATTGCTCCGTACTTCGAGGCCAAGAAGCGCACTCTAGGACTTCCTTCACACAGAAAGCAATCTGGCAAATTGACGTGTGGTCAGTACACCGTTCAGCAAGATTCAGGTCGTCCTTGAAGACAAACCATCCTTCAATCATCCTACAGTATGTGCCAGGCGGATGTACAGATCTTGCAGCCTTGTGATGTCGGGATCCAACGGGTCTTCAAGCATGCACTCAAACGATCATATGGCATGAAGATGTTGTTAGAATAATGACTAACCAAATTGAAAGCGGAACAGAGAAGCTGGTCTTCGACAAACGGTGGGGACAACTGTAGGACATGAGTGTCAGGTGGGTCTGGAATGCATTCAAGTCAGTCAATAAGCCAGACATTGTCAAGAAGGTGAGACATGACTAAATTGGCACATCATTACTTACCTGTTTTTTTTGTAGGCATTTCAGTTGGCAAGAGTGCGCAATCTGGACCTTTCATACGAGAGCCTGACATCCTACTCGATCCGCGAAACGCTATGTCAGCTAAAGAACACAAGGACTTTTGGAAAGAACTAGACAATGGAAAACAGAACGCACCGGTAGACCTTGAAGCGACCATGCTTGAAGACCAACAAACTGATGCTCAACACGAAACTGCTGTTGAGGATGACAGCACTGTTTCAATCCATCAACTGGCAGCCAAGACAGTACTGGGCATTGTAGCAGGTGGTGCCGAATATATTGAGGAGCAAGCCAGTGGAGTTGTGGTTGTTGGAGCGGCACTGGCAGAATCATTGGATTTTTGTGGGAGAGACAATGCTGCCATGAGCAAAGTCACAGTTGAGAAAGAGCTTGGTTGTGGGAAATGGAAGCGCAAAGCAAATACGCTTTACTCCCACACCTTCTAGCTGAGTCATCATGATGACACGGACTGATGGTGGCCTGTAGATAATGCGCACAAGTAGACGGGATAAGTAGAGACTCCCGTCAATTGCAGCCCCCAATTGGGAAAGCGGTTCAAAGCTATGCTATCCTTTTTGGTCCAACCACTGTACCTATTTTGCAGTTACATCGGGTAATTTGCATTCACCCAAACTTTTCATCAATCAGACCTGTAACACATGACAAACTCGAAATTTTCGTCAATTTGAGGTCCCCGTGACATGTGACAGACAAATTGAGTGAGAGGGTACAGTAGTTAGAACACTAAATGTGTTTATTGACATGTTCACAAAAATGACATGCCACTTATAAATGCTCATATCTCTATGGGACATGGTCAGAATCACTTAATTATTGGTTCATATGATAGCCAGGGGTATGTAGCAGACTCGGTACAGCCATCGGTAAGCATTAGCAACACATGTAATAGGTGTATGATAACATTATTTATGTAGATTACATATTTTTCGAAATTGACATGCCTGTCAGAAACGGTCGTATCTCCATGGGACATGGTCAGGACTACATAAAAACTTAATGGAATGGTAGCTAAGAGTGTGGACTAACTCCGGTCCACCGGTTGCCAAGCCTGGAAACTGGTCTATGGGTTGACTGGTCCAAACCCAGTTGCAACCGCTTGTTAGACTGATAGGACCAGTTTCTTGTGGTCTGGTTGCCAGTTGTCCATACTAAGAGTTGTAGCAGGACCGGTTTTGGTCCGGTTGCCCAAATTTCCGGTCAAAACCCAGACCGGACCGGACTTTTATTCACTACCAGCACTACAATTTTGGAGGGATGTAATAACTCATGTGCGTCACAGGTATCACACGCACCTGAAACCAATTACGCTTGGTTTGAAGTGTGTGCTGACCCACTATGCACAGGGTAGGGTTTGATACTATTTCCGGCGGAACAGCAGTGTCCTCTCGAATGAGGTCTAAGCCCATTCAAAGCGAACTGGATTGAGGGTCGTACTAACCCAACACAGTGTCTTTAGTCTGAGTTGCTATCTTGGGATTGATCATGCAATCAACGGCTCTTAACTGAGCAAGCAATTCTCTTAACTCTGGGATCCAAGTATGTGTGCAATGAGATGCAGCGGTGAACAGCGATGATAACGACGGTGTTACGATCGTCTCGGAAGTCCCCTATGTTTCTCTTTTTCCCTCGCTTGTCTCTTTTACACATATTCATTGTATCATAGAACACTAGCGATTTCACCCACTTCACATCGCAGACGTTCCATGAACTCCCTATCATCTTCCTCGTTCTTCCTATTTATGATCCGATCTTTCCCTATCCTTGTTCTTATCTTTGACTCATGATGACGCCATACTTCATCATTCCTCAGTCATCGCTTACTGTACCATCTAGATCTCCACAGCTTCTGACTGATTCCATACTGTGGATGATTCATCTCTTCCATGCAGTTCCACCGCCTTCCATTTCCATTAGTACTTGAGGACTTGTCTTGTCTTTGTAAAGACCCCTAAGCTAGAGCTACTTGGAATATCACTAAGTCTCCTGCGAACCCCTTCGAGTCCTTCGTCTCATAATCCCTCTGAGTCTCTGCCCTCTAGGGTGTGTCCTTAGTCTTAAACTCTTCGAGTGACGTGACTCTTAGTGAGTTCCTCCTCGAAAGAACACTTAGTCTTTTGGCTTTGCCAGACATTACATCTGCTCGGCATATCCTTCGTCTCTAGCCTTCGCCTCCAAGTCTACACCCAACTCTATCCGGGCCAGGTGTAACAGACGGAGCCCCAAAGTGTATGAGCAGCTTTGACCTAATGAAGTAAACTGAAGTCAGGTCGGACTATCGGACTATCACTCGGGGGCTACACCAACACTTGGAAAGAGAAGAAGATGTGGAATAACACAAAGGACTTTGGCTAAAGGTTCAAGAACCGACTCAAGTATTTATACAATAGGACTATTCTACATACAGGTAGCGTTTTAAAGTCCGGTTCAATCCGGTTATTTGCCTTATTTGGGCATAACCGAAACCTTAACCAGTTATGGAAATTCCTAATTTGGACAAAATATAGACTGAACCGAAAAAAACCGGTTTCGATCGGTTTTCCTCGGTTCAGTAGCCAGTTATGACCGGTTCTGTGGTAGCCGAAAGTTCACACGCACTCATAGCTTTCTGTCCATAATTTTGTTACATTAATTGGTTCACAGCATCTCGAGATATTGCCATTTTAAGATTTTCTCGAATATGTGCTTGAAGTAGCCAGAATATTCAATCTCGGACTCGTTAGGAAGTGGTTCCCACGAGTAGACACCCCTATTGACCATCTGACCAAGTTTTGAGGCCAATCGGTAGTGATGCGCCTGAGATACCAGCAATCTCGACCTCCATGTGGATAAATTCTAAATATATTGATATCAAAGTCAAATCTTGATGGAAAAATATGCAAAAAATATGGATAAATTGGGGAAATGTAGGGGATATAGGGGTGTAAATAGTACAGCCACCATAACCGGTTTGGACCAGTTTTTGACCAGTTTTGAAAATTTCGAGATTTCTTGTAACCTTAACTGCACCTATCTGTAATTGGGCATAACCGAACCTCTTTAAGCAGTTACAAGCGGTCAGGGTTCGGTTAAGTTACAGTTTTTTATCAGTTATGCGATTGGACTTCGAAACACTAGGACCGGATGATTTTGACTCTTCTTCTGATCAGCTGCCTTGGACTTTGGCGGCCGAGAACATGTACTTTTGGGGGCACGCTTTGACTGTGGCGCTAGCGGTGAACACGTTCGGTGGTGCGAGAGGGCATAGTCACTGTAGGTAGTATAGCAATGGAGGATGGAATGTAGTCTACTCCATGACTGTCAGAGTCCTCAATATATTGTCTTGAACACGAGTACTACACGTTGCCTGTGTGCATCACTGGTTGCACTAGGTTGCCGACCGGTCTTGTAAATAACTGGTCGCAACCAACTGCAACTGAGCAGGCAACCCTACACAACCGGTTGTCTGAGGTTTCGGTCTGGTTGTGAAAATATCAGTGTTGAAGATAACCAGTCTGGGTCCAGTTGCTTCCAAATATGGTAAAAAAACTAGACTGGACTGGACTTTAAAACACTACTCGCAATCAAGATACAATGTTCAGGGCAGCACATTGAGTACTTTGAAACGCTGCAAGGCAAGTATGGCATCGACCCTCCTCTTGCAATTAATTCCCTTGCACAGCAACGTTCGGTGGGGTATGGCAGACGGAATGCTCAGTCGAGCTCATGAACTGTGCCAGGTATGTAGATTGATTTATTATGCAATATTGTTGATTCAGCCTATCAATATGTTCATTAACTCGGCCGATGAACTTTATGGCCTTATTACCACAATTTGGCATGACAAACAAGTCAAACGTACCCAATGGACAAAGTTCATTTTAGCAACGAGGGACTGGGAGCGCATCAACGAAACATGGTCTGTTATTGCTGTAAGTAAGTACTTAGTTCTTGTACCTACGACAATTCAGCCTAAAGTCCCGGTCCTAAACTTAGAATGCAAACAACATTCAACAATTATTCTTGGATGAGAGCCACGCTACACTCTGGTGCGCAATCCCAGAGATTGAAGAGCTTTTGTCAGCATGGGAGAAGAAACTAGGTAGCCCCAGGTACTCAATTTTCAAAGAACACGCTCCAGAATGGCATTGACAAGGTTATGAAATACTACAATCGATTCGATGACAAGCCGGTGTATATACTTGCACTTGGTAAGCTCTCACATTGTCTTTGACCCCCTCGGTGTCCTCACTCACTCCTTGCATTCACAGTTCTCCATCCGTATTACAAGCTAGATTACATCAAAATGGTGTGCTGAGGAACAGGCAAAGGAAATTGCTGCGGGAAATCATAATGCCAAAAACTGGCATGACAAGGTGCTCAAAACCACTGAGTCAACCATGCAAGACTATTGGCAGGAGATGGAGGATGACCGCATGGTGCGCCAGGGCACGACAGACTTGGATGCCGATACTCACATATGAGATGACACACTTGAATCCGAGTTCGACTGTCACCACCAGGGCCTAGTTGAAAAAGCTGGGCATGGTGCAACATGGCTAGGATGGGCAGCCGAACTGCAGCGGTACCTTGCTGATTTACTGGAGGACATCATGAAGAATATAGACATCATCAACTGGTGGTTGAAACATGCCACCATCTACCCCACCCTTGCATGGATCGCACAAGACATCTGTGCCATTCCAGCATCCTCAGTCTCCTGTGAACGCTTGTTCTCAGCTGGCACAGAAATTGCCACTGATTGCTGGTCATGCTTGGGTGCCGAGAAGTTCAGATTCTCAAGTGCTGTGGCTGAAATCAATTGTTGAGCACACAGCCATTAATTCAAACAAGGTAACAGACATCTATTTACAGGAGTACAAGGAGTTATACAAGCTCGACAAAGAGTTGACTATGACCGAGGTGGATCTTACTGGTAGCGACATGGAGGAGTAGTTTTTGTATGCATAGTCACATGACAATGATGTAGTTGGTCTTAACCAGTCTTAACCCGTCTTTTGTGGTCTTTACAAATGCCAGCAATTGCTGTAACCGTAACCAAAACCGACAAAGACCGAAAAAATTGGTCCTCAATGGTCCAGTTGTAAATGGTTAAAGTCTGATTCCATTTCAGTTTTTCGTCAGTCTTGAGACTGGACCTTTAATCACTATGGCTGACACCATATAAATATGATCCAACACATATGTGGGACTGGCCAACCATTGATTGATGAGCCATACAATACCAAAATATGGTACCAGCTGACAGCATATAAATATGTCACAGCCAGCTGGTACCATGTCCAAGATATGATATTCATACTGGCTGAGGCAGTCACACAGTTAATCTCGGCTGGTACTTGTATGCAGTGACAGACTGGGTTATGGTCCTGGCTGGCACCAGTAATAGACTGAGAAGGGAACCTGGAACAACCCGGCTGGTACCATATAGCAACCCTAACTGGCTGGTACCTTCAAGTTGGAAGTATTACCATTAAGTTGGAGGAGTGAGGAAATTTTACCATTGAGTTAAAACACTAGTTATTTTCTCATAACTTAGCAGGTGGATTTGATCCATATCAATGTACTTTTTCTCAGCAGCATCAAGTCATGGTAATTGGCAGACAAAAATACAAATGCAAGGAAATACGACTATGTATAATCAGATCCTTGAGCCTTCTTGCTGGGTTTGATCTTCCTCAAGCTGGTCCTCGTGTTCCTGGCTGGGCTCTCGTCATCCTTGCAAGCCTTGTTTTTCTTGGAGTCTTGGAGGGAGAAGCAGGGGCATTGTCCTTTTCCTTTTTCTTCCCCTTTTTCTTCTCATTCTCCTTGCTCACCTCCTCCGAGTCTTTATCCCCGACTAGCTCCTCAGTCTCCACCTCCCTGGTAGGTTCCCCCTCCTGCACCAAAAGCCCTCTGACAACATCTAAAACATCATTGGCTCGCTTGAAGCCAAGCAAAGACTCCTTCAGAAAATCAGGAGCAAAATTGTCCTTGAGCTCTACTTCCACCGCTCTCCAACATTCCTGCAAGAGCAATCCAAGACCCAAAACCAGAGACATACTAGTATTGCCATCAACCAATTTGGACTTGTGAAATGAAAGGATGGCAGCTCGTAATAAATCTTCTTTAGTATGCAAATCTTTGGGAAGATATTTCTTTGCCCATTGCCAAGAAGCCCAAAGGGGCAAAGCTGTCTTTGACGATGACGAGCTCAGGCTAGTGGAGGTCTTATTCAAGTACACAATAATGACCAATAAATAGTTGTGGATAATTGACTTACAAAACGAGGTAAGGATAGTAATTTTTCGAGAAAGCATTGATAGTCAGAGTCATTTGAGAGCCCATGAAGAAAAGCAATTCTGTCGAGCTCATTTGCAGCAGGGCTCCCTTCTTCAGGTACTGCAGATTGACATTTGATGTGATGACACTTGAATGAGGGTGGTGCAACTGAGGACCAAGAAGCTCCTATGCTATCGTTGAGGACATGGTTTTATCGTGATTCACAAATGCCCTACCTTTCCCAGCAATAACTGGAACATCTTCCTCCTTGGAATCTGAAAGCTCAACATAATGTTTCCTCTTCTTCGGCCGATCTGCCACATTGGCAAGCACTGCTTGAATTCCCATATCGTCAGGTCTCACCTGAATAAAACAGAGTATAGGTTGCTTCAGCTTAGCTTGTTCCTCCCAATGATTCCATAGCTCATCAAGCAAAGCTTTGGTAAATTTTGACGGGTCCACCACCTTGAACCCATCCGGAATAGTGTCGGCATCAATATACTCTGTGGTGGCAATAGTGCTAGCCAAGGGACATGGACCTTGGCCTTTTTGGTGATTTGAACTAGCTTATGTTAGTACATGATTGAAAATATATATATGTAGACTTACCATATGCTTTCCTGAAAATTTCTTGGACTGTATCCTGCCACTGAGTCTTCAAGTTTGAGGAAGGAATGCGAGGCAGAATGAGGTAACCAAGTATATCAATATGATCTCTGGAACTTCATCGACCTCATCATCTGAAGGGATATCCTCCAGTTCTTCATCCAATGGGAAATAAAAGTATAGTTAATATATACCATAAACCACTTTGAAAACACACACACACACACACCTTCATCATCCATATAGCTTGCCAAGAGTTCAGCTCCTTGTTTTGTCCAACTCTTGCAGTCATTGGACAAGACAGTGAAACATTTGTCACACCCTCGGCGAGGATCTGTTTCGATGCTGAGAATCAAAGATGGGTGAGCACACTTTAGACTAACAGAACAATTTAAAAAAAATACAGTGCAGTCCTATAAGACCTTCGGGAGTCTCATAGCCAAATAGAACTATGGCATGCACACCCATACTCCATCGTATGGACTCAATAAATTGAGTTGTACAATCTTGAAGATTTTTCTTGTGGTACCTAAGCATAAAAGTGATTGCATTAATGTCTAGATGTGAGAGGTAGAAAACCAAAACCAAAAATAATAATTACACTGCCATCTTCTCTTTATCGCAAGCACCGTCTAGTACTAACTGAGGTACCTAAATATACCTAGTATACCATGGGAATATGATTGTCGGGTGATGCATCTAGTACCGGCCAGGCTGCTGAGGAAGCCTGGAGGAACCTAAATATACCTTCAATACCGTGGGAAAAATATTCTGGGGTCATGCACATGGTACCGGCCTGGCTATTGAGTGAGGTACCTAAACATACCTATACTGTGAGAATCTTCAATACCATGGGAAGGTAATGCATATAGTACCGACCGGGTTGCTGGAGAAGCCTGGAGGTAGCTAAACATACCTTCAATACCATGGGAAATTTATTATGGGGTGATGCACATGGTACTGGCCGATACACATATCTATCTCCTGTCCGGCCAGTACCACATCACATTTATTGTATATGGTACCAGCCGATACACATATATATCTTATGTTCAGCCGGTACCACATCTGTATTTATTGCTTGTGGTACTGGCCGATACACATATATATCTCCTGACCAGCTGGTACCACATCTACATTTATTATATATGGTACCGGCTGGCATAGATATCCATACCCAGATCGGCCAATACCACAAGCAATAAATACAGATGTGGTTCCAGCCAGACAGAAGATATATATGTGTATTGGCCAGTACCATATACAATAAATGTAGATGTGGTACCGGCCAGACAGGAGATAGATCTAAATAGTCTGCTCTTGGCTATTCAAGTTGTTTGATAGTTGGTTGATAGTATTCTCCTATGGTACTGGCCGGATGGAGTATAGAACTCTCCGTCAGCCGGTACCATTCATGATCAGTGATTACTATATAGCATTGTGGTACTGGCTGGCCATTTGATATTTATTGACAGTCTGACATCTGGTATTATTTGATAGTCAATCCTGTGGTACCAGCCGGTAGGAGTATAGAACTCTTTGTTGGCTGGTACCATCCATGATTAATTACTATACAGCATTGTGGTACCAGCCGACCCTTTGATATTTACTAACAGTCTGCTCTTGGCTATTATTTGACTGTTTGCTCCTGTGGTACTGGCCGGTCAGGCTCTGGATCTCTTCCTCGGCCAGTACTACACATTTGATTACTATGCATCATTGTGGTACTGGCCGGCCCTTTGATATTTATCGATATATATTCATCAATAGTCTTTTTGTATACTATCATATCATATCTTTTAGTAGTACCTGATCTGTTATCTAACTGTATGGCCTTTACAATCACCAGTAATTACTTTACAGTTACAATGGAATATACATATTGTTTGCAAACTATTTTCTGCCTGGTTTCGGAATCTTGCCCATAGATCCTGTTGTTTTGCAGCATATGCCTGATGACCTGTCTCTTCACTGCTCTTGATGCTTGAACCACAATGTCACCCAATACATTTCTGCTTTCACCATGTTGACCTCCTCACTCCACCTAAAATACCTTGCCCTTGCCTTCAACCAACTTACTCTATGAACTTGTTATCTCATTAATTTCAATCTAGTATCAAAAGAAAGTTAATAGAGATACTTTCATCAGTTCATGAATTTGAGTCGCTTGTCTTTGGCCCCACATGCCAAAACCATGGTAAAAGGTCAGAACTTTGACCACACCTAATAATTTTCTTCTGTAATATCCTTTGATCCTCCCAACTTACTGGACTTGATCTCTGCATATTGTACAAGAATATCAGGAGGTACTTTGAGTGATATGAGAGCCAGCCTTGCTCGATCGTAGCTACAAAGATTTTGATTGATCTTGAGAGTAATTCTTCAGATATCTTGTTTAGATCTGGTGTCCGAACTGAGAGCTTCGGATGTTCACCTTATAAAGAACAGACTTATGTCCTATAGAGATTCTGAGTTACTCCAGACAATCATCTTTCCAACTTGGAGCTGAGCTTCTTTCTTGGCCAAGTCACCTAGGCTGGAATTGGAGAGCAAAAATGCTCTCAAAGAAGAAGGCATCGAAAGAGGAAGATTTTCAGGAAATCTGCTAGATCATCTTCATCAATACTATCTTCCAATTCTTCAACCCCCTTCCAGAATTCACCCTCACTTTCATTTTCTTCCTCTATCTATTTCTTCTCCATTTTCTTCAATGCAAAAGTCAGGGTTATCTTGACTGGGAGCAGACATGTCGAGCTCTAGCCCTGCAGTAAACAAGTGAGCTGATTGATTGAACTTTGAAATTCTATTGCCAAGTCTTCGATGCATCTCCAAGATATGCCTTTTTTGAGTAACAGTAGGGTTCATGGGCAAGCATTGTATTTCAGTGTGAAAAGCATCTCTATAAAAAAATCAGTGATTCATAACAATAAAAGATGATGAAAAAAGCCTACCTTTATCCATTTGCACACTGTAAATGTCTAGCTCTTCCCCTCTTTCCAAATCTGCTCTTTCGGCATCTTGAGTCCAGTGTTTCAATTGGTCAGGATCCAGTGATGCACTAAGGTCTTCAAATGGGTCTTTTGTATATTCTACCCCTTTTAGACCTCGTTCATGCTTTTTACACAATGTTTTCACTAGCATGTAATAAATTTATCAATATGCATCATATATAAAAGCGTAAAAATTTACTTGCCTAATCCCACTAACTTCTTCCAGTTAGAATCTCTCATATGATCATCGTAGAGCTCCTGTCTATGAGCCAAACTCATAGATCTAGCAGAGGGTGAAATCTTGTTGAAAGAAGACCATAGAGTTTCCAGAATTTCTTCATCAACATGGCCTGCTCCTGGAATGAACATCAGGCTGAATCAAGGGAAACAATCCAGCTTGTGTGCACTCAAGTGGAATTTCCCTATAGCAGGGAGAATTTCCATCCCCACAGGCAAGGATAAAGTGTCATGAGATTTCACCCGTTGGGCAAAATTGACCAACCACTGGCAGGCAACATCATAAATAATGAGTGCCTTTTGTATGCTATTTGAGTTATATGAGACTGCTTGACAGATGGAGTAGTCCACATTTGTGTGCCTAATAATTTGTCATTGACATTCAGACAAAGAAGCATCTTAAATTGACTTCCTGTTCCCCTTTGTAAAAATCCAATACAGAACGCGGAATGAAGCATCCATGACATGCACAAGCAGTAGCTCCAACACCTGTTGCCCTTAGATTGGATTTGCTAATATTGGCATCGTTAACTGCACAATGATTTTGGCAAGTTGATTTCTAACACACCAAATGTATCAAATGTTTTAAGAAAACTACACAACAGTATTACTTACCTCTTTATTCTCAGCAGCAGATAACACATGGATTTGATAAGGCTTATTTTCCACCATATAAGCAAGTCCATCAGCAAGGGCAATATTGTCTTCCGGCTTCTTCATTCTCATATGTTGAGCGGTAAAGTTGCCATCTACAACATAACAAAGTGCAACCAGATTACTGTTGGAAAATTCAGAAGAGTAGAAACAAGTAGATCAAATTACATACTCGTCATATGTCTCTGCCCATGCATCAGGTAAATTGATTCCTGGCTGGGGACAAGCTGGACAAAATAATGCCAAGTCACCCTGCTGAGGATCCCTGGCATTGTGACCAAAACCTGCTCATTTTCGATTTAAAAGATCCCTCCACATTCTAGACACTCGCATCAATTCCCTATAGCAATCCTAAATCACGCTAATGTAATATTTCTATACTCAGATTGAAATAAAGCCACCTACTGATACAGAATCTGGAAATGCATTATTAGTCAACCTTCTCAGCTTAGCATAGAAGCTGAAGGCTGAAGTTTTGCATTCCAAAGAATCAATAAGAGATTCATCCAAGACATTAAAGGTAAAAGCTGTTTCAGGCCTCATAATGGAGGATGGAAAAAGACGGTGTCAGAGTAGCTGAAGATGCTTGTCTTCTTCTCCCTCAATGCCATTGCATTTACACCACTTGACAGAGTGGACAAAGATACCAGAAGAGTCGACCACCGTGAGTTTTGAGGAACTTTTGTCATCCATATTGAGTGGACAAACACTACTGTTATGCCCTAGATTCAAGGTAAATCCAAATCTTGAAGAGATATGCCAGTATAGAATTGTCCATTCCATTGCTGAAGGTGATGAAAGGGAAGAGTTGAGTGTGCTTTGATGGCACAAGAAATACACCAAGAATAATGGCCATAGCAGGAGAGACACCAAATAGTAGCAGCGGCCTTACTTTTGTTTGCCTATAGGTAAAGTTCTCTCCGTGATCTAAATCAAATATATCATCCAATTTTTCATCCAAGGGGGCAGAGGAGTTTTATGGGTTTTTGGTTTAGGAGTAGCATCCTCACTAGAAGTCCTATAATAAGGACTGGCATCCACCTTGTGATATGTCATTTTCCCCCTTCTTGTCTTGGTAGGTATAAAAATAACCATAGATCCAGAGCTATGTAATGAGCTTCCAGGCCTGAGAGGAATAAGCCATAGTCAATTTTGAACGAAAAAAAGAAAAATACCATGTAGCTGTCATCAGCTGTCAGCTGAATGGCAACTTATTAATAAATGCCAGAGCTAGAGTAAAAACGCAGACCTGTGAGCAGGCGAGCAGGTGAAAAAAAAGAAAAATACCATGTAGCTGCCATTAGCTGTCAGTTGTAACTGCTGGAGCTCAAGTCAAAATGCAAGCATGCCACAGGAGAGGTGCCAGCACACCCACACACTGCACGCCCAATGCCCCCAAGTCCCAAATATACTGAGCGTGCAGGAGAGGCACCAGCATACCCACATACTGCATGCCCAATAGCCCCCGAGTCCCAAATATCCTGAGCGTGCAGGAGAGGCACCAGTGTGCCTACACACTGCACGCCTGATAGCCCCCGAGTCTGATAATTTGAGAGCATGCAGGAGAGGTGCCAGTGCACCCACCCTGAGTCGCAAATATCCTGAGCGTGCAGGAGAGGCACCAGTGTGCCCACACACTGCACACTCAATAGCCCCCAAGTCCCACAGAGAAAAGAGAGTCCTATAAAAAAGAACGAGTTCAGTAGGACGAAGAAAAATAGAGTGCATACCTTTCGTTGATGGAGGAGCCCCACACCGCACACCCGATAGCTAAATCACCCCTCGCTGTAGAACAATCAATAGCGCAAACCTAAAAGAAAATGCTCCAAGCGCTGGCAGAACAGAACAATAAAAGTAGTACTTAGCTGTATTAGGGTTAGTTAGTTAGTGTTAATTTATCTATAGATAGAAACATTAGTAGACAAAGGGGAAAAAAAAGACACACCTTGGTCAGGCGATACACTTTTTTGTCATACATGCTGCAGACGTGTATGACAAACAACTTGAAGTAGTAGATCACAAATGAAGTGTGGGGTGGGGAGAGTGTCAAGAAAAATTAACAGTGAGTGGCACGAGGTATTTAGAAGAAAATGACACACCACAGATGCCATTCTCAGACACTGTAGTCACTTTGTTTCATGGTGACATGACAGCACTTGTGCAGTGGTGACAAGTACTGCTGAGTCTAACAGTGACAGCTGTGACGTGACAGCGCTGGCACCTCCATTGAAGTGATGTCAAAATTTCGACCATACTTATTTAACATCGTGGGGAGCAAAAAAAATGGTGAGTTTACTGGTCCTGCGTTACTCTCTCGGTCATCGACTTACTCACTCGCCACCCTTCAGTAATATTACACCCTCATGGCTCAAACCCGCCAAACAGCCAAGAAGACAACTGGCGGATCCACTAAATGCAAGCAAGTGGAGTCGGAAACAGTAGTGTTGCCAAGGAGGAAGTTATGGTCAGGGAACCGTCTCAGATTCAGGTGAGTGGCAATATTTCTGTTGGTTGTCTGTAGTTCTAACAAAGAACTGCAGGTGATATTGAAGTAGCTCTAGCTTAGGGAAATACAAGCGAGGAGACAAGTCTTTAAGTACTACGAGATGGAAGGCAATGGAATCGCATGGAAAGGAAGAGCTATCCGCAGTATGGAGTGAGTCAGAAACTGTGGAGATCTAGATGTACAGTAAGCGATGACAGAGAGATGATGAAGCAATGACATCATCATGAGTCAGAAGATAAAGGACAAGATAGGGACAATGTGGATCATCAGTGATGTGGAGAGATGCGACATCGCCTGAGATCTATAATACAGAGTGAATACAGAATAAAGGTGATAGGTAGAGAAGAGGGAGAGGGAAAAGAGATACATAGAGAGTCTAGGAGACAATCGTAACAACGGGTTAGTAAACAGGTACGGGTAATGAGACTCGTGTTGGCGTGAGCGGGGGGGTGTTGCATAGAGTGTGAGGGAGAGACACAAGGAGAGACGGGTGAAAGAGAAAGAGAGGGAATGACAATGCACTGAGTCATTGTCGTCATCAGAGTGCATTCCAACACCCTTGTCCTCATCGTTGTCACAGTGTCCCTTTTCGAGTCCCAGCATCTGGCACAGACCTTCTACTTTCACTGGAGGCAAAGCCTTGGTCAATAGATCAGCAGGCATCTGATCAGTGGGAACGAAGTTGGGTGAAATGATACCCTTGTCCACCACATCTCGAAGCCAAAACCAGCGCAAGTCGAGGTGCTTCATCCGCCCGTGATGTTCGGGGTGCTTCGCAACCTGGATAGCTGATTGGTTGTCGATGTGAAGGACCGACGACTTGTCCATAGGGAAACCCAACGGCTCCAGCAATTTGCGCATCCAGACAATCTCCTTGCCAGCTTCGCAAGCAGCAAATGTCTAAGGATTATTGATAGAACTAAAATCTACCAAATGAGGCTGGTATGAATGAGCTTCTGTCACAGATCAGTGACCTTGTTGAATGCAGGAGTTGAATTCTGTGTGTCTGCTTGCAGGCAATGTATGAAAAACATCAAAAAGATTGCAGATTCTCATTGGCACTGGCACATATGTCCGGTTGCAATCTGTCTTTTGCCTGGTGATATTTAAAAAAAACCGACTACAAATTACCATTGAGGTTTCGAGATGTACTTCCAGAACGCCTGTCAACACTTCCTCCTCCTGAAATATTTCCCAGCCAGCGGACGGCTGGGTTTCCAGACATCAATCATTCATCTGTTTGCTCTCAGAACAAGTCGTCTGTCCCCATTGAGAAATCCACTCGTTCGATAAAACACAGATGAATAAGTTTGTGTTGTTCCGCATATACAACACTGACATCCCTCCTCACCATGACCCAGAAGATCCATACTCAGTCGAAAACATGTCTTCATCGTGCACTGACTTGAAGTCCTCTAGTGTTTGCCTCTCAAATGAATGTTCGTACTACCCTTACCCCAACGAGAACTCGATGCACCTTGGGGACTGGTATTGGAACCAAGGAGCCCAGAAGTCCAAGGAAAGCTTCAAGCAGTTCCTTTGTTGGCAATCCCTCTTTTCACCTTTTTGCAGACTCCACGGGATGGTATTGACCATCAACTCAGCCAGAATCAGTTTGATGGGTACCTTCCAGGGTAACCAGGTTGGGTGGGGATGAGGGATGGAAATGCTCCCCGGTCACGATCTCGGTGCCTTTCCATAGTCGGCCAAAGGATACAGGGCCCAAAGAATACACTATCCCTGGTTTTTATCATCGGTCCCTCATCTCAATAATCACAGAAAAAGTCACAAATCCAGCCGATGCATTACTAAAGCTTTCACTTGGAACCGTACGAACCGCGATGGTAGCACAGAGACTATGCATGCTGTGAGGGTGCACAGTAAACTCTTCACCTCCATTGAATCAAGCACTCCAGGACTCCCCGCCAGAAATGTACTGTGACGCGTTGTTGCGCCACTCATGTTCTCGTCCGACAGAACCCATCTCACCACCTTTCGCAATGCCAAATTATGACCGCTCTACATATATTTTGGAAATGAGTTCAAATATCGCAGATGTCAACCAACAAATAATCTATGTTCTCACGCAGCCTATTTCCAGGTGGTAAGGGCTCAGTCACCCAGCTTCATTCTTCGCCCAGCTACCAGATGAATTCCGAGATTTTCTGACGAAACATCCAGACGAAAAACACACGAGGCACTGCATACGCACTGCCAGCGAGAGCTCTTCCACGAACAGTGGAAGATACAGTATTCCTTGACGAAGATTTTGTCGAGCTCGGCCTATCACCACGGAATCATCATAACGTGTGGCGTCAGGTGGTTTTTCTATCCAAGAATATTCACATATTCTGCGGATTATCAGGCAAAGTATACATACCTCTCCCATTCCCATGCAGATCTACTGAACAGGATTCTGATTGTGTCTATATGCAACCCCCACACGCTCCGCTGCTCCGCTGCTCCGACTCCAGCCTGCAGACGAAAAACTTTCAACCTTCATACTTACAAGCTCCACGCCCTTGGTGATTATACCGCATCCATCAGAATGTTTGGAACAAAAGACTCTTATTCGAATCAGATAGTAAGTTCTGTTGAACGACTATAACCCCTGTCGACTAGACTTTTTGCACGTACGATGGTTCGAGTGGATCCCACCCAATCCACAACGCAGGGTCGACGAACTCGATATCTTACGGTTCGAGAGGGGAGCCTATTCTAGCACTACTCTCCCAGAGTCGGTGCTTGACACTTGGGCACTGGATTGCACCACAGTGACGCCAAGTCATGATTACTTCTCCTTCAGAATCATTGGAAGGAATTCCAAGGCCAAATCTCTTTGGATACTGGTGAGTCTTCTTCAAGTGCATCAAAGGCATGAGCATAACAGCATTTCCATTTGATGCTCTGGAACAATACTTGCATTAGTTTGCACATTAAATAGATCAGAAGAAAAAAGCATACCTTGGCCTGAATAGACCTGTGACACAGGTGTACCACTGTTCCAGTGGGTGGTAGAATCCGTAGGCAACAACAAGCCTTTGACTCAAACTATCAGTGCAAGAACCTTGAGAGTTGCAGCAGTGCACAGATCACAGGTAGTTGCATCATTGTGCTGAATGCTAGCTATATACTATGGGCTCGGGCAGTGCATTTCGCTTAAGACTGTCTAGGATGCGGAGCAACCGGACAAGAGCAAGTGGACAAATATTGCCTTCCAAACTCCAAGCTCAAACTTGTGTAACAGAGAAGAAGTCAAAGCCTGTATGGGTAAGACGCTCCAAAAATGCATTCTACTCTACACACCTCTATCTTCTTTTCTTCGAGTTGCGATATCGTACTTTTCCCACAGTTGGGGCTGAGTGTGGCTGATCGTGGCTGCCAGTTGTTTGCCCGTATTTACAGCCACTAGACATCAGCCTCGGAGTCCTGTGTTCTGTTTCCCTTGGTTACTCACAGTGGACTCCAGTGTGAACCTACAGTCCCTATTCAGTGGTTATCCCACCCCACAAGCTTTCTCAGCTTATCACAGTATCCTTATCCCACTGAAACTTCGATGCACCTTGGGCCAGCAACTGGTACTGGAATCAAGAAATACAGAAATCCAAGGTATAGCTCTCATGTTTTGGTCGGATGCAACTGCAAAGATGTGGCCCCTTTATGTTTTCTGTGGACATGACTGCAAGTATCGTAGATCTCAGCTGAACAATAGTTTATGTTCTGATGCTGCCTACTTCCAGGAAGTACCTACATATTTTTTTCCTGCCAACCTGCAAGTTACTGGATGACTTTAAGGATTTTCTGCTTGGTTACTCACAGTTGGTTACTCACAGGGTAGAGTCGCTAATTAGTGGGTATCCCACCCCACAAGCTTTGTTTGCTTATCACGCATTCACGGAATGCATGCTAACAGTAGACTCGAACTCCAGAAGTAGGAAATAGAACTCCTCATGCAATGGTGGAATAGGTATGTTCCTAATTGCATCGGATCAGGATGCTCGTGTTCATGTTGCTGTAGTTGTCACAAATCTTTTCAAGCAATTTTGAAACTTCTCAGTTGCCTTCAGAGCATAGTGCTCGGGCGACAACTCGTATGCTTAAGAACTATTGGATGTTGATGTCATCCGTGCACGCCATGGTGGAATTGAACTTTCTGCTGAGGTCACGCTCTAGAGATTTCCATGCTGTGAACAACTTTAGTAACTATGCTTCTTGCACATCTGTCTGGGATTTGGCTAGATTCAAAGTTCCTCTGCATCGCTGAATGTGCATTTTCTCAAAATGAAGACATCCTACTCAAGAATTGATAAGAGAATGAAGCTTCTGGGAGTGGGATAACCACTAAATAGCGAAGGTATTGGTCCATGTAGTTCGAGGAGCAGTGGTGCACTTTGCTCGCTTGCCTATAGGATTGGATTCAAGAAGAGGTCCCTTTGATCTATGAGATCGGTGTGATGAGTGGGATGGATTCCATCTGAGCTATTTGACAAGCTGACTGATTGCATAGCAGTCGTGAGGAAGGAGCTTGCATTTACGTCCCCATGCTTGTCAGAAGATACAATGAACTTGATTGTGAATCTAGAATCACTGGAACCATTCAGATTGGGAAGAGGCTCTTCGAGTTAAGAGTCGGTGGTGGCAGGTGGATAAGGGTGATTGGTACGCACAACTGGTGCACAGGGAAGCTTTCAACTTCGCGCCTCGGCATCAGCCGGATTCCCTCAAGAGAGGATGAACGACGTCTTCCGAGTGTGTTTATTGGTACACATGTGGAATTGAACGCAGTGGGTGTCTTTGTGGTCACTCTACACACACCTCTACCTTCTTTTCTTCCAGTTGTGATGATTATTTCTTCCAGTTGTGGCTGATTGTGGCTGCTAGTTGTTTGCCAGTATTTACAGCCACTCGACATAAACCTCGGAGTCCTCTGTTCTGTTTCCCTTGGTTACTCACAGTGGACTCCAGGTCAGTAGCTCATTGTTGTTCGTTCAATATTATCCATGGTTACTCACTGTGGACTCCAGTGTGATCCTACAGTCGCTATTTAGTGGTTATCCCACTCCCAGACTTCAAGCTTCATTCGCTTATCAACTGCCATCATCAGACCTGGCTCTGATAGCGACTGGCCGCTGCTACGAGACGAACTGATATGTTAAGGGGTGCGTACTAAGATATGGATGTTAGGCCACATTGTCGTCCAGCTCAAGCTCGACTTCCGGCCAATGAACAGTTCAATATCATCTCTCAACAAGGAAATCCAGGTAGTGTCCACCAAGGGACCGGGATGCACTTACTCAGACGGGCGACGAGTTCACAGGGGAGACATGTTGTGGATGTACTAGTCCCGGTGTCTCACATTCAATTGGCCGCTCATTTGATTCCAAACTTTGGTAAGGAAGCACACTCTCGCTTAAACAAATACAATAGCCACACATCATTTGATTATCAATCATCAACTCACCAAATCTGTCTGATTGCTCTCATGCATGATGCACAAGGCTACCATCTCTCCATCCTTCGTCCACCATATTATATACCACTGGGGCTGAAGGTCATGAAGGGTAAGTATACTTATTGATATAGTCCGACACTGACGCTATGTGCAGAGTACGTTGGGCGTTTGAATTATTGAGCTCGTATACAGCTGGCCGTACCCCCTCAGATTCGCCACAGGGCGGACTTATCTCATCAATCCATGGACCCAAAAATCATAGAAGATACAGCCCCCATACATTGCAAACTCAATCCGACTCAGATGACTAACTTTCTGGCCAAGCTGTTCCTGGATGACAGGCTTTTCCCTTCTGGCAGCGTCACTCCCCCAAATATTAAGTCCATCCTGCTTCAAATGGATAATCTCCGGCAGAGGAGGAACGACTGTTGGACATACTGCCCAGATATTTCTGATCTGGAGGAGAATGTGGAACAATTTTTTAAAAATGTCATACACCCAACTCACTGGGAAAGCAGTTGTTCTTCTCGAGGCGATGGGCGATACGCAACACCGAACACCTGGCATTTGGTTCCTAGGTTTACACAGAATCGTTACTCTATTCGACCCCAGTGGCTCCATCTCATCTCCACTCACCCCCTCGATATCCATGATTTTCCTAAAGAATTTCTCCAGATTATTCTTGGAGTCACGTTTGCGGATGCGATGATACTCGGCTTCAATTCCACCATACTCTCCACTGCGGACCAGCAAAAGAAAATCCAATTATCCATGCAACAAAAGGAGCACTCTGTCATTGTTGACACCCTGTTATTCTTTTCCAGGTCTCTGCACAGCCGGGGCACAACCATGTGGAGTGGCAAAGTCACTCTGGAAGGAGGTCGTTGTGAAGGACTCTTGGGTAGATCCGCTATGACACACAGAAGGTAGGATCTTGAGGATGCTGGAGAAGGCCAATCGTGATATAAGTCTTTTTGAATCTTGTTCTTGTGCATGATGAATGAACTTGAGCCAAAGAGAACTCAGATCCGCGCAAGAATCTTAAGTCTCTCCCATTGTGGTCTCCTTCAAGTTGGCGACTTATATTTTGATATGTGGTGCCGGCAGGGTGATGATGCACCATCCTCCGATGCCAAACGGACAGGTCGAGCAAGATGCTCCCAACCGGATGGTCGATCAAGCGCACCTCGAACCAACGCACCCATAGAACTTTGATGCGTCGTGACTGGTAATCCTTAGAAGTGGGCCTGGTGTGCATGATATTAGCATGATTGATACCGAGAACGCGAGCATAGCAGAAGGGATGAGTTTCGGCCCTTTCGGGGCCACAAGTTCTCTGGAGGTAACCTGACCTCAGGGTCTGATCAGTATGGATGCGCAATTTTGTGAGCCCATGCCATGTCCTAATACGAAGAGCAGTTTGATAACTTCGGAATTGTGTGGTTTGGGTAACAGTGGGCAAAAACAGGAATTGCACACTGAAATAGTTAAATTGAGGTGAAGCGACTGACACTAGGAAACCTGAAGTATATCTTCAAAATCTCGGGTGGCAGGCTGTCCAAAATCCGGAGGAGATGAAGGAAGACAGCCTTCCATACACCAAGCTCAAACTCATGCCCAAGATTAGCAACCAACATGATGAAAAAGTCAAAGCCGGTTTCGCCAAGCCTATCTGACAATGTGTTCTGCCATCAGAAAGGCAATGTCACTGTTCTAGACCTCAGTGATGCAAGTCTCATTATACATACTGTAGTTGGGACCAATGACTCTTCTTTGAGAAGCGCTTGCCAAGACTTGGGGAGTGTCGACCACATAATGCTCATCATGATAAGCGAAGGAAGCTTCTGGGAGTGGGATAACCACTAAATAGCGACTGTAGGATCACACTGGAGTCCACTATGAGTAACCAAACATGATATTGAGCAAACAACAATGAGCTACTGACCTGGAGTCCACTGTGAGTAACCAAGGGACACAGAACAGAGAACTCTGAGGCTTAAATCTAGTGGCTCTAAATACTGGCAAACAACAAGCAGCCACAATCAGCCACACTCAGCCACAACTGTGGGAAAAGTAATCACAACTCGCAGAAACGAAGATAGAGGTGTGTAGGACGACCACAAGGGTCTAGAACCTCGAGGAGAAAAGTTTGCTAAGGTTATCGACCATGAGGAATCCAATGGTGATGGTTAGAAGTAGCGCAGAGCGCTATGAAGTCTACAATGAAGTAAAAATGGATGAAAAGAGTGCGAAATCACCAAAAGTAACACATCCTAATAGATCAACTGTCGAGCAAAAGCAACTTTCTTACATCTTTCTGACAGCATGAGTCCTTGGGAATAAATAAGGCACTGAATGCACAGGCAGGCACCACCGAGGTTGCGACTGTTGCAATTAGTACCCTGTCGGAATAGGTGAATATTCTTGGAAACAAACTCCCTGTCTCATACCATCACAGCATATAATGCTCATGGATGTTTATAAGCTTCAAGAAAGTCATCGTCGAGCAAACCTCGCCACTGAGCATGGAATAGCTCTTGGTGGCAATGTGTGAAGAAGGCATCACTCTGAGGTTTGTTGGGTCCATAATGTTCCACGGTGAAATCCTTGAAGTTATCGGGCAACTAGAGTAGGTGGTAACCAGTGCTCCCTCCCGTGATGTGAGACTGTGAGTGATTTCAGCACCCTGATGAGAAGTGGGATTGACAGAAGCACTTACTGGAGAAAGTGAATGAGGAATGGTAGTGATAAGCGCAGAAAGCTTGTGGGGTGGGATAACCACTCAATAGCGACTCTAGGATCACACTGGAGTCCACTGTGAGTTACCAAGAATGATATTGAACGAACAACAATGAGCTACTGACCTGGAATCCACTGTGAGTAACCAAGGGAAACAGCACAGAGGACTCCGAGGTTTATGTCGAGTGGCTGTAAATACTGGCAAACAACTAGCAGCCACAATCAGCCACAACTGTGGGAATAATCATCACAACTCGAAGAAAAGAAGGTAGAGGTGTGTGTAGAGTGACCACAAAGGTCTAGAACCTCGAGGAGAAAATGTTGATAGGGTTATCGACCATGGGGAATCAAATGGTGATATGGTTAGAAGTAGCGCAGGTACTTCCTGTGTGTCCATCTTCTCTCTACATTCTGTTGATAGCCACAGGCTGAGGGTCTTGAAGGTGTCGAACCGCAATGGGCCTTTCTTGCCAGTCCAGTGAGATAGAGACCATTAGCATCGGCATTGATATGACTTTACGCTGGTCACTGTTTCCCTTAGTCGAAGATCCCTGTCAATCCCGGTCACGAAGTAATTGAGGGTCTTTGAATGCAATGTACTTGCGAGGTACATTCTCATGGCCGATCTCTATGAAGTATGCTCGCCTTATGGTTGAGGCACAGGTTCCTGTGTACATATGCTGACCCACACTTCTAGGAGGCTGTCTTGCTGTCCTATCTACGATCATCCACTGCGGCCTGAAGACAACGACATCAAGTCATGCTTCCGAGTCTGCGTGTGTTGTTGGCTTCATCCATGCAGTATGGTATCTTGCCGAATTTTGTGAGGGGGTGGAAGGAGGCGGAGATGTATCTGCTGCCCCCTTGCTCGACATCCACATCGGAGGCAGCTCACCATCGTAGTTGGTATGCTGCAGCCCAGTGGAACCAGATGGCGTTTTGAGTATTGATCCAGCCTTCATCCTCCCAGCGTCGGAGGTGGAAGTGAGGCTGTCGATCATGTATCTGGAGTGTTTGGTAATAGTAGGCAAGATGTAGCGATTACATAATGTGCCAAGACACGCACTGTCACCAGCAACATCGTTGACGATGACAGCACTCAAACACCCTCATGCACCATGCAGATGACGAAGCACCCATCATTGTACCATTGTTCTGACCCACATACCACTTTTCACCATGGCATAATAACTCGCCCCATTGCCCGGACCCTGATGCCATTCGACCTAAAGGGGATACCAGCGAGGCCTACACAACTACCACCTCCCAGTCTGCACCCAGCATCTGAAGACATCGCTTATGACCCAGACCAACATCCCTTAGGGTCCACATCACAAACGATTGGGACGCGACCTCCTGACTTATACCAAGCGCCTCACTGTGTTGATCAGCACATCCCGCAAAGCGCTCATGGGGAACAGGAACCAAGCAAAGGGCTGCCACAACATCGGGGAAAACGATGGTGACATGGGCGAATATCTTGGATTAGTTGGTGAGTACCCAGTGACATAGGATTAAGTGCGGGAGAAGTTGGCGAATACGTTGGTGGTGTGGATGCCCTGCCGCGATGGAGAAGTTGGCAGGCACGTGTTGCATTCAATATGTCAAAAAAGCGGTCATGTTTTTCAAATTATTCATATTGTGTACTCTTATAAGATGAAAAATCAGCATAGCAGATGACAGCATGCTCTTCTCTTGGCCAAAAAATAAAAAATGTATATCAGATGGCAAGAGCCAGTGGGGATCATAGGAGCATTTTTCCTGAGGAATGCAAATACAATGACATCATCTACCATTGGAGGTGGGCGAAGTACAGGTTCATCATAATGAGCTGGGCAGACAATGGGATTGATGGCGATTTCAGGCCCTTTCATATCTCCATCAGGAAGAGACCGCCATCTGCCAGATGATATTTTTCGGGCTGTCGATACTGTTTTGTTGTTGTCTTCCTCATTTCAGCCAAGGCGCCGATCTGAACTGATTAATGTCAAAATACTTCCTTGCCAGGTTTTACCTTGGGCTGTGCAACTCACATCCTCATGGCAGCACTCATCCAATGACGCTCAGGCTGTCTGACCTTCATGGCGCTGGTTATGTGTTCAGCGATCTTTGCCCACCAAATGTTATCCTTGCACCAGATAGAATGCTCAGTGGTGCGCAGCTCAAGTCACTCAAGGTGTATGTACCATCTGAAGACAGGTACCGTCCCAGCGGCTCTGTGTAGTGTCTGGCCTTTTCATTGGGCGCTGTGCCCAGTACCCGTGTGTGCCCTCACCCAACTTGTATTGTGCCAATCGCATGTGAAGGACCGGGATCTTGTCCACCTATTTGGGGGTGTGGGCAAGGGCTATACAAGCATAACCTCAAATGTGATTGTGATCACAGGAGGACAAGCATGCTCAAGCGGGTGGTCCTCGACAGAGTCAGGGGTGTCACTAATGCAGGGCTTGCTGCATTTTTGCTTGCGGTATCACAGAGCTTGGTGTCTCTGGTAGTGTGGGACGTTGCACTTCCACCTTTTCAACAGTGGAGGAATCTCGTTCTTGTTGGTGTCCGTGGTATTGGCGGTGTCAGTGGCAGGGCTGGAAACGGCAAGGCCATCGTGCTAGTGTCACCAAGGACTATGGTTGTGGATGGCACAGACCGTACTCAGAGCATGCATTGGACGTGTATTCTCGGACTGTGGATGGTCACCTGATAGTTCTTGGCTGCTGTCTCAAATGGATGAGATTATACATGGAAGCAGTGCCTGGGGCCCCGGGAGCGCCAGTCCCCAACTCCCATATTTATTTATTAGGGAGCACAAAGATGGAAGGCAGTCATGCAACATTCTATATAATTTAGCAGTAGTGATTTTTCGATAGAACTTTGAGGTTCTTTGTGGAGGTGTGTTCCCCAACTCCCACAAAGTGGAGGAGGGTTTGTAATTGCAGCAAACATGTCGCAGCCCTGTCAAGCGATGTGCGCGGCACTGCATGGTGAGATATTGAGCGCATGGCAGATATCATTGAGAGTCCAGCCAGATTCTCAGAGGTAGAGAACACATTGCTTGAGGTCCGTGCTGGTATGCCGTTTCATCACAGACCGAAGATTGGCAGGGTGAAAAGTGCGATGTACCCCTTGCGGAGTCTCTGCCCGTAAGCTACGTTCAAGTCAAAATAAAACATGCCTGCACATGGCTGGGTCAACTCCAAGGTAGAGATGTCTCTTGATCCTGTACCACCACCATCCCCCCATGGGAAAGTTCTCTCTCCCCCAGCTCACCACTGCTCCCTGGACGCTGCATGCATGATCTGGCTCTCTGAGTCAGGCCCCATCTCCTGCTCCAAAGGTAGTGCCAAGGCGATCCTCTGGATTGTTGCGGCTTTCCACTCCTTCAAGGCCCACCTTTCACTTCTGCTCTCAACCCTACATCCGGCAAAGTCTATTTGGAGTTAGTGCACCTGTACCAAAACAATATGCTGGTCCACTTTTGGACTCAGCTCCCTTCCACCCCCCCTAAGACTGCTTCCACTCCCACACCGGCGCCACCTGGTACCGTCCCTCCCACTCCTGCACAACAGGTGTCCCTGAAGGAATTTCGGGCACTGCAGGCAGAAGTTGCCAACCTGCGGGCACAAATCACTACTCTCACATCATATGAGGTGTCCTCCTTCAACTTCCCCTCTCCCCGGACCATTGCCACGGTGCTGAATACAGAGAGGGTTCTTTGGTGGCGATCAGCATTGTTTTGACCGATGATATCATGCCTTGGCGTGCGGACATCGAACCCCGCAGTAAGACTCATATTTCGTGGCCCTTTGAGCCCTCCCCTCCCCCCACTTACCTTCTCGTTATTTTCTTCTTTTTCGATTTACCCATTGAGAGCGGATAGGTACTCATTCGGTCAAATTTATGTGTACCACAGGGTGCCTTTGGGGCAACATTTTCTACTGACCTTGCTTCTACCCATCCCTGATCCCACTCTACCCGACCCACCGGTGGTCTGGGTACATGTCTATCCATAGCATATGTTAGTGTTTCTTCTTGCCTCATCAGCGACCAGAAAAGGTAGATACATGTATTTACCTAGTCTAGGCCGTCCCACATAGGGCCCAGCCGTCAGAGGAAGAAAATGGATTTAAAAAAAAAAAAAAAACTCCAAGGTAACTTCCAGCAATGTACATTGTAACTCCAGCTCCTGCTATGCAAGGTTTCGATCCTCCGCTGTTCAGCATCATTCCCTTTAGCTGATATTCGCATCACAGACACTCATCGAGCTCTTTAAGAGTCTACTCAATTGTCAAAAGATTACCATCTGTTCCGCCTGTTGATCTATGCTGCATGCCAGTTGATACAGAAAATCAGAAGAATGCCTCTTCCGGACCCTGGACCTGACTCTCCTGCGTGTCGCGTCTTCGACCCACAGTTTGCCACAATGGTCTAAATGCTTAGACTAAACTGCAAAGCATTACTATCATAGGGCGACAACATTGGCGATGCTGCTGCGTCACAGCACGAAGGGACACCCTCTCCCACCCCACTGTTCAAACTACCTCTCCCGTCGAGTACCCTCATCAAAAACTTGCCTTCTACTACCCTGCCCTTCTCGACTCTTAGTCGCTTTCGCTTTCACATGATCAATATGTTGGGTAAAGAAATGAAGACCTCTGTTGTCAGTCCGATGCCAACAAAGAAGTTCCTTTCAGACAAAAAAGAAAATGAAGTTGAGACATCTACAGCTTAATTGTACCAGCGGTAACTTGGGGCTCAACTCCCACTGCGATGCAGGTTATAATGGCAGAGAAAATCCAAGTTCCAGGTGGTAATTCTGCTTGTTACTAACTCACTCTTCCTCTCTTGGCAATGAATAGAAGTGCCATCTAGAGTTCGGTGTTTGGACTGAGCATCCATCACAGGTATAAATTCTTAAGAAATTTTGGTGGGAAATCCTGTCGCAGAAGCAAACTGTGAGTCTTTGACCCCCTCAAGACTGAGTTGCGGGTGGGGCGGTGGGTGGAGCCAGGTCGATGGTGATGAATATTGGTATGTGGTCGGTGCATGGGCCTTGCCTGGCAGGGTCGGTGTAGGATGATGTATTCGGTTGTGTGGTCGGTGCAGAAAATGTTGTCAGGTCATGTCCAGTTTTTGGTTGCCAGTGCTTCCAGAGTGGGCATGTCTTTGGGGAGAGTCATTACCATACCGTGCTCAGCGAGAAGCTCTATAAGTGGTTGAGCTTGTTCTAGGTAGGCGTTAGTGAGTAGGTGTAAATTATGTTTCTCTTCCCATAGCGGGTGCGATCAATGTCATTGGCGAATGTATCCTCGCTAGACAAGCCCTCGACCTTTGCCCACCTGGCCATCCTGACCGATACGGTCGTCGGGTAACTTGCACATTGTCTCTGCGTTCACTCCACCCAGTCGAAGGTAACAGCTTATGTAAGCTTGACTCATCAACACCAATGTCCATAATCCGTTCCGAAAATGTCAGGCGTGGCCCTTCCAAATCCGGCAAGCCCTCTGAAGAGGTAGAGAAATGGATAGAGTTCTATCTATATCTGTGCAACAGTTTTCAAGACTTCAACCAAGATCATGACACCACCATCATCCAATCATATCATCAGTTTGACCTCATCCATCATCTAATTTGTTTCCAGATTCAAGTCTGACGAGATGAACGTGAAGAAGATATCATCTTCGGGTCAAGTAGTGATCAAGAAGCGGAGGTTGGTGGGAAGGGTGTTGTCAGAATTTTGCTTCGACATAGCTTTCAGCAGTTGCTTGCGATTGGTTCGACTGTCACTTTCATCAAGGGGGTACCCCCGAAGATGTACTGCCTTAAAGTGGCTTCCTGGCTTGAAACTAAGCACCGAGTACGTCTGGTCTGAAACCTCCTGAAAGTGGCTGAACAGTTTTTCCAACACGACTCCAGCCACCGCCTCCATGACCAATGCTCCTGCAAATACTGCAGGTGTGACCGTAAACAAGGATGCCCACACACCTACAAGTGCTCCCTCCTTGCATGCAACATCATCGGGGACATAACCCCCAAATTTAACCCCTATATACACCCTGAAAAGGACCACCTGGAGTTCCAGAACTAGCTAAGAAGAAGCTGAAGGATATGTTCCAGCTCTCAATGATCACTGTGAGTGAGATAGTATGTGGGTAGTATAGCTGACAGTCATATCATGTTATACAGGATGGAAGTCAGCATGAACTTTTTGGGTGATTCATTGCCAGTCTAGCCCAGAAAGCAGATGAGAGCAACCCAACTAAGTTCCATGAACTGGTGAAGAGGCTGGATGAATGTGGAATGTTGGTGTGGATGTATACGCAAAACATTGATGGCCTAGAACGCAAAGTAGGCTTGTCAACATATCATCAGGCACATCTGGATATGTCCTAACAGTTACTTGGGACCTGTCTATACACACAATATTTACCATGGAATATATTCAGTGTCCATGGTCAATTTTTATGTCAGTGAAGGGGGAAAGAAAGGAAATCTCACTTTTGCTGGAGGTAGAAATGAGGCCCCCGCTTTCGAACGTGCGGTGTCAACCTCAAGCCTGTCAAGTGTGTCGACTTCACGTGCACGTACTCCAACAGCTGTGTGCGTTGGCTATCTGTCTCAGTTGCATGATGTATGCGGTCCCTTTTCTGATGGCGTAGTTGATGTGTTTGTTCCATCGTAGTCCTTCATCTAGTACCAGTACTCCTAGGAACCTGTGGGAGTCGGTGGGTTTTATAGTGGTGTGCGATGACTGCTGTGTGATCTCGGTACAACTAGAGTGTACAATGGTTGCTGTACATCATTACCTCCCTTGTTTTCCCTCGTCCTCGCCTTCCCCACATCACCCTTGTGAGCGTAAGTGTTTGGGCGCATGCACCACCTCACTTGCTATTTGAACTGTACACAATTACACTACATACAACACACCTCCGCACAGAACCTCAAAGTTCTCTTTTGGAATAATATCTTGAAGGTTGGTCAATTGAAAAAGACACAACTCATTGCTCATCTACTCATAGTAACATACATATATCCTGATCTCTTGTTCTCTTCAAACTACACTTTTTAATCCACATCGTTCAACAATAATCTTATATGTTCAGCTGCATGCACACATGTGACACACCAACCCACTCGGGTAGGCCGACATCATCCATGTTCCCATGGTAGAACTCGAGAGCGCGAGGTGTTTCGGAATGGGAAGTTGAGTTGATCTTGGAATCACAAGTAAAAAGGAGACAATTGGAGTACCTGGTGAAGTGGAAAGGCTTTGATCTCACAGATGCGACATGGCAAACTGTGGACGATGTCAGTAAGGCCAAGACTGCCCTCGTGGACTTCCACTGGCGTGGCACACTACAAGTTCCACTGCACCAATGTAAGGCTGGGAGAGTATGCGTGCAAGTCTACGTTGGCATGCTGGGACTTCCATCAACTACGTGGAGTCTAATCAAATGGTATTCATCTGCGGGCTCAAAATAGCACTGCGGACCAGATTTTTAGGTTCCAAACGGATCAGTGTTAAGGCAGATACCCCATCTAAGGCTCCATCCAATGTTGTGAAGTGGTCGAGCGTTGTTTCCAGCAACTCTCGGATGCGCAATGGCTTGATAAGCCTGATGGGAAGGGAAGAGGGGAGCACATCAGACCTCTACAACTCAAGGGGTCAGCCTCCTCTTCAAACGTACTGGTCAGACATCCCCATACCTCTACGATCCGTTAATCTTCTTACTAGGCAGTCACCCTTCAGATCCCTCTAGCAGTGCGCTCAACACGGCATGTGCCAACAGGTATAGGGATACCCTGACCATTTTTTGTGTATAAAGGTTACAAGTGAGGTGCATTTACTTGATACCCCCGTGGGTCATGGCAATGAGGGCGGCATTACGTCTGAGCCATTGTCGTCCAGTCGCACCTTTCCATCAGGTGCTGAATTTCTTTCTGAAGGGGTACATTAAGTTGTCAGTCAAACTGTACTACCTACTACAGACAAAAAGACTTTGTCTCGAGAAAGGAGGCACTCACTGATGTGCTCTTTTGTCATGTCAAAATGTTTTTGCTGATATCCGCGAACACTTGCCTGACTGCTGTCCCTCGAAGGATGTCAAGATTTGAGACCCCCCGGCTTCACCCACAATAGGTGGGGTCCAACCCACCAGTTGGGGAGTATTGTCCACTGATGTTAGTGGGGAGTGCAATTCCGAGCTAGTATGCACGTACCACAACCATCAGAGGTCGTTCTACACGAGTAAGATGGATGTACAATCAAGCACAGCGCGAAAGACGCCCTCGCAAGAATCAGTGTACATCATTGATTGCTCATTTTGGTTGGTAAAGATGCCCGAGTGAAATGATCCGACATCACACTCGGCATCAATACAGTGATGGTGCAGTTGTCATTGATATGCTGATCTGCTCACTGTACTGACTTGATTAAGTTCTGGCGGGCCCCGTCGCTTTAAATGAATGAATTGAATGGTCACGCGGGCAGACAGGCAGACATTGAGACAGGCAGTGACACTGCTAGTGGTGGCAGGAAATTAACATAGTCACCACTTTTTTTGGATTCCCACGACCTTTCCACTGTTTGCCAGTACCTTCCCTCTCACTGTCCCAAGCCTCAGTGAAGCAAGATGGTATCAAAAGTTACTTACTTGACTGTATTATCGAGAAGAGCCACAGTGAAATGACATTCACGTTAGTCATGGTGGTGGTCTCAAGCAAAGTCTTTTTGGGGTTGCATTGTAGAGGCGACTGTTTCAGTCAATCAGATACTTGCACAAGCGCGGTCAGCATTCGCCAAGTTTGAGCAAGGGAATGGGACAGACCGTGTTAGTGAGGCAATCATCCTTGGTCGCCAAGCACTGGACTGTTGCCCACCTGGTCACCACTGGCAATGGATCTCACTCTCTCAGCTTTCCAGTCATCTTCAGGATCGTTACAGCCATCTAGGAGCGATAGAGGACCTTGAGGAAGCAGTTATCTATGGCAGAGAGGCACTGGAGCTTTGCCCGCATCGATCTATGTCAATATTGAACAAGCAGGTACGCAGGAGCTTGGTTGAGGACAGCTGGACAGTAGAGACCGTGGACTTGCCAGAGTGAGCAAAGGGCTCATTGAACCTAGCCAGCATCTCCACCTCATTGGCCCCTTGATCATTGTCATCGACGCCCTCAACGAAAGCGGTGATCGAGATGGTCATGAACATAGCCCATGAACTATCTCTCAACACATCTCTGACAACTCCCTTCCTATCAACCTTTGCTTTCTCATTACCACTCGATCCGAAAGTGATATCCTCTCTGCATTCCCATCTGCCCCACATCTAGTTCACAAACACATGGGGGATATCTTAGATAAGGATGTCAACAAGGACATCGAGAAGTTTATCCAGCAAGAAAAATGAAAATGTTGAGCCAGAAAAGAAGCATTTGACAAGAATGGGAAATCACTTGGCACAGCCTAGCACCTGTGCACATCGACAGCGAAGCAAAGAGATGCACTGTGAGACTGCTATAGAGTACTGTGAAATACTCCAAATTGGTGTTACAGACGAAAGTGAACTCACTTGACAGTCAGACAGTCATTTGAAAAGAGACTTACATGGTAAATTTTATGCTGGACTTGTAACAGACACGAGGGAGTTGTGTTCGCTCGCCTCTCAAACCACCATGATTTTCATAATCAATGCTGTCACTTTCTTGATCGACAAGAAAAGCAATGTTTGTTCCATCTCTTTACCACCCTCAAAACCACAGGTGTTTCATTGATCAATGAAATGATGGAGCATGAATCCAGATGCCACAGAAGAAGGTGACACAGGCAGATGCAACAGAGGGTAGCTCGCCGTCGCCTGCCATTCTCCGCTATCATGTAAAGGCTCCCAACCATTGATTATTTTCAGACTGTCCATCTACTCCCATTTTCTGGTGCTCATGGTGCTCACAGAGCAACTTTTGACCGTGATGACAAACTCCAAGATACCATCCAACCCACAATCTACCACACTGAAGCTGACATCACCATCTCAAACACCGTTCAATCATACGCGCCCGTAATACCTTGGGCATCTTTGAAATAGGAATGTCCAGCACGCTTCCATGCCGTGTCAGAAATGAGCAGGACAATCTGATGAATTTTGGGATCAATTAGACTTTGATGTTGATTGCTGGTAAGTTCAATATGTTGTGAGTACAATTTGCCAGTACTATTACACTCTGCTGCCAAAGTTTATGTATGACTGACTACGATGATGCAGTAGCAACATATCATATCTCTGGACTTATTTCCAGTCCACTCTCCTCAATGCACCTATAACCCAGCAAACTGCCGTGTCGTCCCCGTCACGTCCATTGTCAGTATACAACCAAGTCCCAACCTATTTCGAGCTAGAGTCGATGAGTTTGACGCCAATGACAGGAATACAATGAAATTACCCAAGTCTGGTCAATGCTGACTGGGATAGACTTGATCAGATTGGATGACTAGGAATGGAATCACACAATGGAGACCCTATCTCCAGTCACATCAGTATTAGTTCCACAGCCCCATTATTTGACCCATTAAAAATGCCTACTTATCTACTTATAACTTTAAGGTTGGCATCCATATGCCCTATGATGTTACCCAAGATGTTGACTGGCAAGTACAGCAATGGTGATCCGCTTGCTACTCTGGTGCCAATTCTGAATTTCATGCATGATGTTTGTTGAAACACGGTTTGCGTTTTCAGATCTACACATGAAAGCGGACGGCGAGCAAAGAGTTGACTTGCACAGTGAGCTGATGTACGGTGTCGGCGAAATATGGACAAGCCGTACGTTTTCACTCCCCTTGCAACTCCAACGAACTGTCATCAGTAGTTTTTGGCCAGTAAGCATTACATATATTTTGGATGATGACTGGGTGATGTATAGCCATGGATGAGTACCTCCTTCCTAGTCTGGCAGTGGATTCGCACGGTCAAGCGATTTCCAGCCAATGGAAAAAACACGTAATTATCAGCAATGAAAATCAAAATCAAAATAGATAAGCCTATCACGCCCGTCCTCAACTACAGTACAGCGTGTGATGAAGGTACAGGATGGCTAGGGCTAGCGTGTGCATAGCTGCTGACTTGGATCGTTGTTTAGAAGGTTACTACTACACCGCAAGATGTTCCTGGTTTTGGAATGCGCTCTTGATGCCCTTGATCAAAGGCCGCCAACCAAGGGAAATAGTGACCAGCATAAAGTCGTATTGATGCCGATGCTAATGGTCTCTATCTCATTGTACCAGTGGCAAGAAAGGCCCATTGTGGTTCGACAGCTGCGAAGTCTTTGAACCCAAAGCCGCATTCAGAGCTGGTTTGTGCAAGCAAGCGGAGTTCCACTCAGGTTTCTTTCTTACAAAGCCTGTATGGTTTTGAGTGACTGTGACTGTGACTGTTGCACAGTCACACATAAAATAGACACAGATGTTCCCTTCTGGGCTGTTAATGTCACTGTCTCATCAAAATATCATTGGTAGCAGTGTTTTTTGCTCATCGACATGCTGTTCTCACCCTGGTTCGTTTTTCAAGCAGGAGAGGAGGCATGAAGGGGGGCTGAAAACCGGGTATCATACACCAGACGTGTTAGCACTTGCATTTGGGAAAGAATGACCAGACTCACTAAATTGGTGGTATAATGAAACAAGTGGAAAAGCCAAGAGAAGCGGAGCAGAGTGCTAATATGGAGCATACAGGACTCCATCTCTTAGTGTGGTGCGTGAGGTGATGCCTGCATGAAATCAATAATAATTGATTATTTCGAACCTGATCTGCAGCGACAGTCAACATACGTGATGATCAGTTCTGACTCAGAACATAAAGGGGGCAATGAATTGATTTTTCCTTCGCGATGATCAGTCCTTGCAGCGTACTGAGCCTTGCCGCTTGCAGCAAAGTCAGTAGATGCCAATGGACCTTGTTGTGTCACATGTACTGTATGTTGGATCCATTGATCATTCTATACATCCCCCCTTTAATCAGTTTCATCTAGGGCACTTTGCAATTGTAAGGTTGACACATACTAGATCTTACTGGAATCATGGAACCAAATATTGGACTCAATGGTGTTCACAATCAAGCCTTAGTGCATATCTGGAGTAATTCCAATGAAGTTCAGCTAGAAGTGGGACTTTAACCTTCAAATTGTCTTCATAATCAAGAGTGAAGCAACGAAACCCAGAATATACTAGTGGTTGGAGCACATATTCTCCCACACTGCCATCAATTTGTCAATGCTTCTAAATGTTGGATTCGAGATATACTTAGTTGACTGTTTCCAACGGAACACCTTGACTACGAGTGGCGAGGACCCGGAAAAATTCTTCGCTCTGCAGATTGAGTACATCAACGAGTTCATTCACCAATGCATCGCCCCTACCTTCAGGCTGGAAACAATATGGCCGATCAGGACAAGCGCAATCAAGATGACAACATGTTAGCATGCAAGTATGAATGATAAGGGAGCAACTTCATGCTCTTGAGAATGCACTGATAGATACACGAACCATTCAAGTTGTTTTTCTTGCTTGCGGGAATCTCCCAGCTGTCCTAGGAACACAGTCAGGGCCCCAGCCCGTAGTGTTGCCGCGTCTCGGCTAATCACGAACCGGCTGCGGGGCTCGGATTAGCTCAGTCCTACATCCGGCAGCTTACAGCATCCAAGACTGTTCCACTGGCTCGGTCCAGTCCAGTCAGCCGATGTGACTGGTTCGTGACCAGTGGCGCAGTATCATGCTGCATGGAGAGAAATCCGCCAGTTCAAGGGTATACAGTAACAGTATACTAGCTACAGAGTACAACGTACAAGATGGTACACCGTACAACACAGTACAACAATGAAAAAGAGAATGAAAATATGAATATGGGCGAGTTGATAGACCGCCGCGGTGACCGGTGACCGAGAACGGCAGTGATGACCTAGACAACAGGTATCCCCGGCGCATGACGGCGAGCGTCGTGAGACTTCTGAGCTGAGCGTAGACTAAGAGGTTGTTTAGACAGAAGCTGTAGAACTCTGAGGTATGAGTGATGATAGCACCTTCCGTGGAGTCTGCACAATTCCAGCAGCTGCAGCCGACTGTTTGCAACAATGCAAATTCGCGGTCGTTGATGCTTGTGCAATCTTTGCACAAGGAGTTGGAGCTGGAGTTGTATCAAGCAGTGGTGATTGAGCGCGAGCTTGTTCTGGAAATACAGCAGTCGAGACTTGTCTTGCACAATCCATCTGTGGATCAATACTGAGATCATGCACGATCTCCGGGGAATCCTATAGTCGAGTGTGGAGAGGCTGGAGCAACAATCGCAAGTAATCGTAGTCAGGTTCCTTGGAGAATGAAAGTGTGCGTGTATAGGTGAAAAATGTTGCAATCTCCCGAGGTAGTCCACGGCACAGCTGTTCGACAGGTATCTTCCTCTTGAGCTCAAGAATTAATGGCTTTGAGACCCCACAGCTGCTGGTTAACCAGGGGAGCGAGCTGCACAAGAAGTAGACTAGAATGTATGCCAGAGATTCGACGTCGTCACGACGTCCTAGCTGGGCTCCTAGGTGGCTGTTGATGGAAGCAAAAGCGGGCGTACTGGTGAGGCGACGGGCACGGAGATGTGGTCGCCGGTTGTAGGTTCGCGATATGGATTTGTGATGCCAAAATCGATGATGAAGACGGTGCGAGCGTCATTGGCACCGAGGCCCACCAAAACATTTTGCGGCTTGATATCACCATAAATAAAACCATGACCGTGTATATATTGAAGGCGAGATATCTGCTACATGGTCAAAGAGCTGTTCATCTGTGAGTTTGAGAGAACATACCAATTGGTTGGCAATGTGAGCAACTGTATGGATGTGGAACATCTTGTGCTTGTTCATGAGCTCGTGCAACGAAGGGCCGAGAAGATCAAGGACTAGACCATCGTAGTTGGCCTCTCATCCGAACCAGTGTGTGCGGGGGATCTCCTCGCCGCCACTGAGAGACCTCAGAACTTCATACTCATGCTCCACCGAAGAACCTCCATCAATGGTGAGTTCGAGTTTGACAGCATACAATTTGTTCGTAAAGATATTCACCGCTCTGTACACACGCCCTGTAGGTTTTCACTAGGTAGTAGTAAGTCACACTTAAACTATGAAGCGGCAGAGTGAAAAAAATTGTACCATATGTGCCAGAACCAATCAACTCCCTTATTCTAAATCGTCTGTCAACACGAACTGGAACAAGAATTTCTGGTGCAGAGGTCATTGGAGGGAAACCTTTGCCTGACCGGATAGGTCTACAACCTGTGAGTCAAGGCCAGTCAGTAAGATGAACAACTGCTCGAATATGCTCGAAGACTTTAGTACAGTGAGTGGGTTACAGTATGTGGGTATCAACATTATATCAACTCCACACTGGTAGCAACGACAGCATTGCAGCCTGGCAGCAATCTTTACTGTATCAGGTTTGCACGTTTGTGCGAGCAGTGAGCGGCCACGAGTGTGGAGTGACAAGTGGCGAACGAGTCCCCCGTAGACCTTAACACTTCCTTGCCAGGCAATGCCAGCTGATTGATAAGGCCCCTCAGATCAAAACCTTATGTGGAATTTCGGACGTCTGAGTCCAACAGATTGATCCCCTTTGTCTTCGTAACGGCTTACTTGTGCAGCATGCTCTGACGGTCCCCACAGAATGTTGGTCTTGAGTTCTTTTTCTAACCACAGCTCCTATGCAGCTCTTACATATCCCTCCAACTCCAAGGTCAGCACCCTTTTTCAGTAACCATTTGACTCATCTCATAGTGTCCAGGGTCTTTCAATCATAGTGAATAATACCACTAATTCTAGGTCTAGCCGCTCGATTCCCTGCGCCCTAGCTGCGTGGATCTCATTCCTGTCGCCTCTGAGGGAATCTTGCACAGCCACACAATGAGGCTGAAGTTGCTGCAGAAAAAGGTTCAACCTCCAGGGTCGTGTGGGTTTGTGTGGATCACCCGGCCAGAGCGACTGTCAGTGTCGCTGCTGCTCTCATGCCGCCCGACTCGCCTCCACAGAAATATCGGGCTCAGCAGCTAGTATTAATCCGGGATGACGACACAGTCATCATGGATGCTAAAACCTTCCAATTTTTGCATAGCACTGAAGAATCACTCAAAATGCTTGTTGTGGGCAAATACACTCGTAAGTGAAAGTGACGTATCTTATACTTTGTTTTAAGTGATCGCAAGCAGCTCTGGTTTGTAGAGTATTGAATACTCTTGAAAGTGAACTTCGATCAAGAAGTTCAGATGAGCTGGAGTCTTTGACGAGATTTGTAGCTTAGTGACATTCAACATACCAGGAATTTTCTAACGTGTCCCCGGAGGAGTACGCAACTCTCACCTTGAAGATTCAGCAGCGGTCATCTAAGCTGTTGAGAATACCCAAGTAAGTTATCTTGCCTTCATTCATCACGACTAAAAAAAAACTTGAGTTAGGCTAACGTATATGTTCGATAAGAGGGTCTTCGTTCTCCAAATGCCAAGCGCCGTCCACGAGGCACCAGGATCCGAATTCATTCCAGTCCTTGCTCGGTTTCAACAAACCGAGTTCCCCCGGAGACTCGTTCGGGTTTACACCGCTGTCAACCAACACCTCGAAGGTCATTCAATATCCGCTGTTCCTGATCTCTCACTTGCTCTATCCGCCCTGAAGCCTCCATTATTCCGCTGCCAGCCATTCATCTTTGAATGCACTTTTAGCCAGTCCGCAGCTAGCGTATTCAACAGGGTCAGGGAACTGATCAACGCCCTTCCCCGAAGCCGTTATGGTCGTTGTCATCCTCATCGATGAGAAGACACCATACGAGTCTCCTCTGGAGGATTCCCCTGCGTGGGATAGGTTCAAACAAGACACGGATCCTCTGGAGTCAGAGGACTTCATCGCAAAGGCTGAACCTCAGCCTGAAGACCTGGCCATTATGGAGGCATTCACTTCCCCAGTTCTCATCGCCGGACACACCTGGTGCTCCATCGAACACGTCAAATACTATGTTTGGTTGAAGAATCCGGGCGATGAAAGTGAGGGAGCAATCATAATCGATCCCGAGACGATTGAGGAAACGGAGTGGAGTGCGGTGGCACGGCGTAAGTCCTATCAGTGATACCCTTAGCAGCTCATTGTCTAACATATAATAGACGCTCCCTGGAATCGAATCCGACATGGATCACATCAAGGATGTGACGAACCGCGGCCTCGATCTCATTAGGTTATATTTCATTCACTTCCGCGAGGAAGCTGCTGCCCGTAGTGGCGAGGAAGTAAACCTTACAAGCCTCGATGTTCCCGTCACTCTGCCCCCACTCTTGGGATCATTTCCGCTGCGCCCTCTTTGATGCGAAGAACATGACCGCTCACGACCGCTACATGCGGTGGTACAGGGGGAATTTCTGTGGCCTCAAGCACTCTCATTCAGATGACTCGTTTGTCCCTTCGGACACTTCTGCTGAGGTCAGTTCCGGCAATTCCAGTACCAAGCGCTTTGCCGGTGACGAGTAGACTTTTTACTCAAATGTTTTGTATGTTTCTGTTCGGATCATCAACCGTGTTCGTTTACATGTTTTGTATGTTGTTTCTGTTTGGATGTGACTATGTTCGTTTACATGTTTTGTACGTTTCTCTACGGATCAGTGACTTAGTGTCCGGACTCCGGACGCCATGAATAGACACATAGTATTAGTCCATAATCACGTAATCCCTCTGATTCCCTTGTGAGTACTTACTTGAGTCGTGACTTGGTTTATTATGTCCATAACCAACTCAACCGACTTCAAGTCCTCGATGCTTCAACGTTGCACTGCAACTAACAAATGTGATCGAACAATGTTCGGCAATGACCCACCTAGTATAAAACCAAGGTGAGTGCAAGTCTAAGTCTGTTCAATAGGCCACCACCGACTCACCCCAAGCCCCCCATGCCTTGACGTCAAAACGAGTTAGCAGAGCCTCAGGCAGCTACTCCAGGCCACGTTCCTGCTCTCCCGCCTCCCTCTCACTGTCCTTCGGTCCAAGACGAGCTCACAGCCGCCCCAGGTCGTGCTCGCCGTCCCCCCGACAGTATGTCCAGTGGCAGGTTGCCGATGACGACAAGCAAGAGCATACTGGGCCTGCACAAGTCGCAGTAGTAGGTACTACTCAAGTATCTAAACGTACTGACCATCATTCCAACCAGCAGCGAGACCTACCCACACGAGTACCCCCGCAGGAAACCAAATTCATCAACATAAATGCTGGGTTAAATACCGACGACACCGACAGTGATTCTGAAGAGCCGCTGATCCCTCATGCCAGGGCACCTCGCCGTGCTCCACAGGATCCCCATCACAACAACTCTGTCAATGCCCCTCAACTTGACCCACTACATTCAGCGCAGTCCACTGAAGCGGTTGGACGAGCGCTCGACATTCACTTCTTCTTTGAGAAACGTGTGAAAGAGTCATCGACGTGCAACCCATGCAGGTATGTCATACACGTTAGCAACCAGCAGTAGTAACCTGACAGTCTTCAAAATAGGGATTCCAAGGCTCATGACCCGGAGAACTTTCCAGCTGACCGCAAGTTCGTTTACAGTGCCAACACTGGCAATTCCGGCCTCCGTTCGCACGTAGAGAAATTCCACTTGCTCGAATTTCTGGAAGAAGCCGAGAAGCAAAACTGGTAGGTTTACATCAGGAGTGTCAATCTCGCTTTCGGCATGGGATATACCTTCAAGACGCTATGCCAAACACTCACAAAACCTGGTGTTTCCATTCGTAAGCTACTGCCTGCTCCCGAACCTGCACCAGGCGACTTCCGGCCACAACTCCTGGGCGAGAAATCATCGCACAACGACGGGTTACTGGAGTACTCCACAGCAGTGTTACAACGGTATATGGTGGACTTCATTGTCGCCGATGATCAAGTACGTCTCCTTCAAGTTCCTTATCGTCTAACCGAATCTAACATTCCTCCTAGTCTATCAATGTAGTTGAATGTCTAGAATTCAGAAAATTATTGCTCCTACTTCGTCCTGGTCTTCGAGACACCGATATCCCTCGACGGACTAAAATGCGCAAGCTCATACTGCAAGTGTGGAAGGAGTACTTTCAGGTGTTGAAAATGGACCTGCAGGTGCATCATTCACACATTGGTTTTGATTGCAAGAGCTCATTTCCATACGCTCTATACTCCAGAATGCACTCGGTAGGATATCGTGCACAGCCAACATCTGGTCAGACTCAGCTCGCCAGGGTCGGGGGTTTGGTTTGGAATGTTCCAGATGCTCCAGGTTTTCTGGCTCAGTATTCAAGGCTCTGGTGACGTCGTTTGAAATATGGAAGCACGGTTACCTCACGAGCATTCCATGGTCATGATTCTTTCACATGCCACAGCGTGCTCTTGTGGCATGTGCAATTGGTGAGCCAGTCAGCTGCATGAGCAGTGAGTGTCCATGTTTGCCAAGTTTGAGAAAGGGGACGTGAAGGGCTACGTTAGTGAGGCAATCATCCTTGATCGCCAAGCACTGAAGTGTTGCCCACACTGCGTTTTTGTGCAAGATCTGAATGATCAATGTGATGGCAGATGGCAGTGCTCGGCTCTCTGAAATCAAGTCTTTGAAGCCAGAGCCGCATTCTAGAGTGATTTGAGCAGCGAGATAGAATAGAAGGAGGGCAAGCAAGGGTGTGCACACCTCCATCTCCGTTTAATGCTTCCCTTGGAGTGTGAACTGAATTTGTGCCGTTGACTCACCCTCCTTCAACTCTGTAACTCATCACAAATAATCGTCAGAATCACCCGTCAATGTGCTAAGCTCAAACCATTGAAGGCTGGCAGTACCCTCTGCAATGTCCACCCATTACCTTCAGAGTCTCAGTTGATTTCCTCGCCCTTCTTCCTGATCTGGCTGTCGTGTGCCCACAAGACCATGTTACCAACGATGTTGCCGTAGATTGAGAAGCTGCTCGAACTGGAGATGGTGGACTTGCCAGAGTGAGCAAAGGGCTTGTCGATAAAGGAGATGGTCTCTGTGGTATGATCTACATGGCAGCTGGTTTGGATCAACAGCGTGGACCTACTGCGGGACACCATCATGTACTGCCTGACATCTCCCATGGCTACCAAAAAAATGTTATGACCCCAAGAACACTAAGAGAATACAGGAAACTAACGGCGAACAGAAAATTTCGAGCACGCACAACCGGGTTGGACTTGGTTCTCCGGGACAAAACTTGACAACTGAGAATGAGCTTGGACAACAGAACAATCACACTCACTTTGAATCGTCCTGCAAATCTCTGTAAGCGTGAGGGTGCATCTAATGAGTGCAATACATACGCCCGATGAATTCTTGTCACGCACGAGATATGCTATTGCTGCGTATTCTTCCGTGGTCACATTGTTGAAAATCTGGTACCCCTGATACCACAATGAGCTCTGAGTTAAAAAAAATCCAACGGATTGATGATGGATTAGTGGTATCACAGCTGACGTCGATAACGACAGACAACTTCCTCGGTGTCATCGGCATATTTAGCTGATCCCTTGTCATAAACGGCAGGATGGAAGACGAGAGGTAGATACAGTTGATGAATACGTCCACATCGAGGATCTCAGGAAACGGCCTGCCTTTGGCTGTTTCTGTGAGGTCCCACTTGATGATGTCGTCCCTGTGCGTGCGTGTCAAGTAAGTGAGCAATGGACGATGCGAAAAGGAGAAGAAGAAGATTGAACGCACTCGTTGAGACCGATCTTATGAAAGAGATCAACAGCACTGCGGGGCTAGTGCCGGGGTAGTTCTCCTGGGTCTATAGAAGTGAAAGTGAAGAGATCAAAATCAGATCGGTGCAGCATTCTCACCCATGTCATCTCCTGTTCCCCAAACAATTCTTCATCTTTTGGGGCTTCTCCGAGTCTCCTCCTCAATGGGCGGCATCTCTCCCTCCCGCCCCATGCTCATCCAAAGGCTCCATCAGCACCACCCGAATATGCTGGAGAATATCTACCTAACAGGAAGTGAGGGAAACAGCGGTGACACGTTCAGTCGGGTAGCACACCTTGGGTTCAAAGAGTGGTCAAGTTGAAAAGTGACTTGGTACGCTTTCGCAAAACAAGCATTCGACTTGTTAGGATACCGATAGTCCGGAGATCCCTGATGTACCGCTCAGAGCCTGAATCGTCGACAATGTTGCACTCGGTGTGCACGGCCAACGATAGCCCGTCCTGTGAAACGTACTCTCAGAGAGGCACCTAATGCTCGCCTAGGGAAGGTAAGCCTGAGGCATGCATACAATGTAATCAATGCAAAGTATTCCTTGGCCATACCATGCAGCCATTCTGTATTGCGCAGTCAACTCCTCCCTCCTCCTGTCATTCCTGCAGCTCCTGTGGCTGTTTCAGGAGGGTTAGGATGGTGTAGACAAGGATGAATACAAGACGTACTCACTGTCGTCTCCTTGTTGTGTCCCTGTTCCCGTTCCTGTCATTGCATCGTCATCTGTGTCGTCAGTTGGCATCATATTGTTCGAGCTGTTGTTGTCTCCGCCAGGTAAAAAACATGGGTTCATCGAGGCGTAGGCGTCGTTGCGTTGTCGAGAACATGTCGTCATTTTGGATATGTTCCACAGTGCCATGTGAGTATTGTTCACAGCTTGGTACCCACTTGAATGTGACCCTAACATCATTTTCATAGACTCATTTATATGGCATGGTTTTATATGTCCGTGCTCCTCTCATCCTCGTTCCAATTCATGCTCACTGCATCTCAGCATCGACTACTTGTTCAGCTGACATCTCGCTATTTTGCCATCCCTACCCAATCGTCTCCTGAGTTTCAAATACCCTACCTACCTCGTCCCTAGCAATCAATGCTTTTTCTGCTAGTCTCCATGCTCACACTGCCAAAAAAGAGTAACAGATTCAAAAGCTATTTAAAACAAAGCTAATCCAGGGACATCAAATAGCTGGAAAGACCTCAGTTCCCAATGATATATCTTATGGCAATGGATTATCTTCCAATACAGGCATCTTCTGTGCCATGTGAGCACGTTTACTTGTCGAGCGCTGAGACCGACACAAAGAAGCAGAACAGGATCAGCCCTCTCCTGATGGAGGCACTGCAAATGTTGAAATTTGTGCGAAAGAAAGTCGTTCACTTCACAGAAGGCTGGATCACCTCCCAGAAAGACATGGTGTATGTTGGATTTGATGGAGAGATGTTAGCCTGCAATACATGTGCCTCATTGTTGCCCCGGGCAAGTATATAGGCAAGTCACATTCCGAGGTGTTCTGAGTATTCCATTGTTTGGGTCCGGCGCACGCGCAGGCTGGTAGCTCATCAGGAGGAGAAACCAGATCAGTACAATTAAGATGATTGACAAGGGGAGTGCAACAGCGAACCAGCTCGCCCCATTGACAGCTTAGTATGGATATAACGTGTGGAAATGTGAGATTTCAATTGGCACTCCTGCTGAGATCTTTGGTAGTAAATTCCCCCTGTATCATTCCATGATTTACGTTACAGTGACGTGGGTGCCCTGCCACAATTGTAGAACAGTGATGTTGCGCATGGTGATGTTCCAAAGGAGGAACATGGCACCGCTAAATGGCGACTGTGGGTCATGTGAACTGCCTGTGAGTTTTCTGCATCCTTTGGCAATAGGTCCTTGAGTAGACCAATGTAGTTATTTCTTTTCGCGCCCACCCGCCACTCCCTCTCTCAGCTCACAGCCAGACACTCGGCCAGACACTTCAAGTTGGCCAGACATGTATCAGTATCACTTGAAACCCGTTGGGACGAGCTACGCTGTTCAGTGTCCATCCCGCCTACACAATATTACGGATGGACATGGCAGTGGTGGACTCTGAGATACAGATGATCGTAGATCCTGAGCGTGGTTCTACATGGACAAGCGCTGTTCTGGGTCTGCCTGCACGCGAGATCCATTCGAACCATAATGTTGTGATTGGTTGATTTATTGTTGCAGGGGTTCCGGTTGATCCGAAAATGCCCTGCCAATGGCAATTAGTGCTCTTATCTATGAAGTAAAGATAACTGATAGCCCTGGGAAAATTCCCATCATCAACTTTGAAAGAAGCCGTGACGTGTGAAAATTCCCATGTCACCCTACTAAATAGAACAAGGCAGTTCAAAGTCCGATCCTCCAGTCCGGTGAAAACTTCTTGAATGTTCTAGAACCTTCACTTGACATCCAGGCTGACATAGCCAGTGGGCCATCCACAAGAGGACGAGGAGATTGGAGCATTCATTTCCCCGCTCCTCATATTTTCTCCTTTTTACTTGCGATTCCAAGATCAACTCGACTTCCCATTCCAAAACACCTTCTTCATTGATGAGGACCAGGTCTGGTCTAACCATTGGTTGTCCGAGAAGGGTGTCCAGGAATTTCTTCACATGGAATAAGTTGACTGTCAGTGAGCATTTAACTCTTTTTGGCAATTTTAGCTTCACCATGTTGCCTCAAGATTCCAGAATCTCATATGGTCTGATTCACTTTTGCGTGAGTTTCTTAGAGTTGTAGGGAAGATCAAGATGGACTTGATCTCTGATTGCGTAGTCCAGAGGAGCCTTGCTCCATTTAGAGTCCGCTGCCGCCTTCATCTGCTTGGCATTTTCTACCAATGCTTGTTCAACAAGCTTATGAGCTTTCCCGGCTTCTTGTACAAAAGTCGCCACCTCTGAGTTCGACTTTGAGATTTGAATCCCATATGCAGCATGTAGTTCCATGTGATACTGAACGGAATGCTGCTGGTTGCCCATGTGACCAAGCTAGCTATTACTAACTGACCTCAGAGTGCTTAAGTCTTGAGAATCAGAGGTTCACACTGGGTTTGTCAGCCAATGCTGAAAAAGGAGGTCATGGGAATCCAGAAAAAGTGGTGACTATGTTAATTTCCCGCCACCACTAGCAGTGTCACTGCCTGTCTCAGTGTCTGCCTGTCTGCCCGTGCGACCATTCAATTCATTCGTTTAAAAGCGACAGGTCCCGCTGGAACTTTCTCAGGTTCTAGGTTGTCTTTGCTCCTCACCCCTCACCCCTCACCCCTTCTTGTGCATTGATCCAGTCTTGAAACTGGTGGGTTGAACCCCACCTATCGCGGGTGAAGCTGGGGTCTCGGATCTTGAAATCCTTCGAGGGACAGTGGTCAGGCAAGTGTTTGCGGATATCAGCAAAAACTTTTCAACATGACAAAAGAGCACATCAGTGAGTGCCTCCTCTCTTGGCTGATCTGGAGGAGGAGGCCTGTTTAAGTTGTTCCGTGTCAACGGGGCACAAGGGAAACAGTGGAAACTTGCCTCTCCCTCCCATTGAATCATGGAGTTGTCTTGGTCCAGCACCATGTACTTTCCCACCTTGGAGCATTTTGGACTCCCCTGGATATGATGTCATCCGCAGAGCACACACTGCATGATTCCAAGGACAGCTGCGACTCGCAAACTTAGATTAGTCACACACTCTTCATCACACCATGACCACTGTTGGCAGAGGCATCACTTGTGAGTCGTTCTTTCAGGTGCACAGGGCGGATTGGGCGGAGCACAAGGTCAAGGTATGCTAACTTCTGGAGTCCCAAACAAGAGGTAGTCGATGTGGGTGCGAATGTAAGTGTCAAAGATAGCATTACTAGTCTCTGAGAGTGCCCACCGTTCAATTGCCGTGAGTTTGCTGGTTTGGTTGGTTTGAGGGGTACTAGGCACCCAGATAGTGGTGTTTAGGTAGTGGAGTCCATCTTGTATGCAGATTCCAGCGCCAGCGGAGGCGTCCAATTTACCATTTTTCAGGCAGGAGCCATCTGTGTAGATGGTGAGGGCAAGTGTGGCAAAATATTCAATGGCAGTTCAACAACTATACAATTAGCAGGAATCAGCAAATTCTGGGTAAAAGGCGAGACAAAAGTATACGATTGCAAAAGAGTGAGCAATACTGTACACTCAACTTCTGTATCGTTGCCCTGCTGCTCCTTATCCTGAGCATGGCCTCAGATCTACATGGAGTGAAGAAGATCAAATACTGGTTAATTGCCTTGGAGGACAGGCAGCTAACCATAGGAAATTTGATTAATGAGTTGATTATCAAGCTTTGACGTGGCCAGGGGACAGGGGTACGCCCTGCTATTTTATTCCGAGAAAGCTTTGCCAAGGGCTGTGATGAACTGACTGAATAACATGCCAAAATAACATTCTATTACATACAGTCCTTGGCTGAAGCACATTTATTGCATAGAGTGTCACAAAACTAAATTACAATATACAATAATGCCAAGATAGCTTCGACAAGGCCTTCCATATGCACTGAACTAACTGCCTAACATACTGAAATCACATTACATTACATACAGACATTTGCTGAAACTATTTATTACTAGAGTGTATAGTAGGAATATTCCACAAAACTAAATTACAATGTAAAATTATGCCGAGATAGCTTCGACAAGGCATTAATGGACTCTCTAACATGCTGAAATAAAATTCCAATCCATACAGTCCTTGGCTGAAGCAATTTTATTACTTAGAGTACATAATAGGCAGTTTTCACACAACTAAATTACAATGAGTTATGCTGAGATACAATTCCATTACATACAGTCATTGGCCGAAACAATTTTATTGCTTAAAGTGTACAGTAGAAAGATTTCACAAAAGTAAATTACAATGTGTAGTTATGCCAAGATAGCTTTGGCATTCCATATGTACTAAAGTTTCTGACTGTCTAACATGTTGAAATCACCAGAATATGTAGTTTTTGACCAGGCAATGTGGCAACTGCCACTTTGGCAATTGACAGACAGAGGTGCAGCAACTGCAACATTGCAATTGGGTGACATTTGGCTTTGAATGTTCCACCACTGGCTTCAAAATAATAGGATCTGAGTTTGAAATAACAGGAGTGGAGTGAACCACTTGGCCAATATTAATCAATCAGATGCTTTATATCGCTGGGATTGTGTGATCCAGATCTAAACCATTATAATCAGAACAATAGGGGCTACAACTTTTCTGGTGACACCAAAAAGGAATAATGAGTTTCCTTTTTTGGAATAGATTTTTGCCACTGCTATTGAATCCAGCCCCTTTTTTGACAGGGGCTTGCCCAGGCCTGGCCAATATTAACCAATCAGAAAGCTCATATCGCCGGGATTTTGTGACCATTTTCATCATATCTCAACCAGATTAGATCAGAATGATTAGATTCTTGGACCATTGTAACCAGAAAAACAGGGGCTATGACTTTTCTAGTGACACCAAAAAGGAATAATGAGTTTGCTTTTTGGAAATATTTTTTCATAGATTTGGATGCAGCTCCTTTCCCCTTCTTGATAGGGGCATGTTCCTGTTTGTTCTGATAAATTACATAAGCAAGAAGCGCACCCATTGCAGCCACTACTATATTTGAATTCATCCTTAGTAATCTAATGTTCTATTTTTCTCCTACAAAATGCACTTTTTACAGTGAGATCCATACATAGTGTGCAAGCTCTCTTGGACTTGGACTACTATTCTACACTCCCATCATCACCCCTATTTCTCCTATCACACCTCTCATAGGGATCTCCGAGTCTGATGGGAACTTCTCTTCATCAGACATCAGCCTGAGTGGTGGTGAAGTGAGTCCCCTCAGTCATTACAATCACTTCATCGATGCTATCAGAGCATTGGAGGAGGAGGTTCTGCAGGCCTGTGTGCTTTGCAGTTCTCTTGCCCCTTTGCATGCACCTCAAATTCAGGTGCTAGCTGATTGTGATGATCATCCTGATGCATTTCACAAGAAGCTCAGGGTTGACCCAGACATCTTTGATGCTATCCTGAATCAAATTATGGATCATCCTATTTTCTGCTCCTGATCCCCTGCCTCTCCCCAACTTCCTGTTGCTGTTCAACTTGCAATATTTCTCAACCATGCTGGGCATTATTTATGGCAATGCCATTTCAGTCTTTGATATCCCTTTGTGGGCAGGTGTCAGCGAGGACTCAGTTGTCAACTGTACCAATCGGGTCATGACTGCTCTTCTTGCCCAACATGATATATTTGTCTATTTTCCTGGTTACAATTCTTCTGATTGTGCCAATGCCAAGGCATATGCTGGCCGTGTTATAAATTGTCAACAATGGTGTAATGGCTGGTTGGCAGCAGATGGGTCTTCAATCCCCTTGCTTCAAAAACCTGGCTATTATGGAGAAACTTTCTATGATCATAAATCAAGATATTCCTTGAATTGTCAGGTGAGTAATTATTTTCTAGTTGAAAAAATTCAAAACAAATATTTTTGGGTGTTATAGGCAATTATTATGCCTCACAATCTTCGCATTGTGGACTATAGGCTGGGCCATCCAGGAGATGCACATGATGCATTTACATCTAGAGGCACTCGAGTCTTTGAGGAGCATGAGGCCCTTCTTGCAGATGATGAATGGATATGGGGGAACAGTGCCTATCCTATTTTGCCTTGGCTTGTACCTCCCCTCAAAAGGCAAAGAGGTGGATCCTTGAATAGAGAGCAAGGAAGCTTCAATTATTTTTTATTCAAGGTAAGTTTTATTTGTGTATTTATTTTTCATTAGATCTTACTTTTAAATCTAGGTTCAGGTCAGAGTCAAACATGCATTTGGTGCACTCAAGGGTCGTTTTCAATCACTGCATGAGCTACGTATTCCTATCAACTCTGAAAAGGATTTTATATATGCTTAAAACTGGATCATCTGTTGCATAATCATTTACAACATGATCATTCACTTTGAGGAGCAGAGGTATGAATTGGAATCTAGAGAAAGGGGAGCTTCAGAGACTTGGGCAATGCAGGAAGGTCCAACTGGGGATGAAGTTGATGATGTAGGAGAGGATGCTGATGCTGATCGACTGGGTCATGCTGTTTGACTCAGGTTGATGCAGCAATTGCTGGACAGTCACGAAGAACAGAATTGATAGTCTTGGATACTTGAACTAGAATACAAAACGACTCGGAGGACTCGGAGTACAATACACCAGCAGATACAAGCCTGAGTTACAGCATATATACTAGTAGGGGTCCAAGTCAGTCTATCCCTTTCATTTTTAGATGCAGATGCAGCAACTCCATCTCTGCCCTTGCAGCCTCAGTCTTTGCTTACTCAAGCTGAATATCAGCCTCTTTATTCTGCACCATTACTTCATGGAGCCAAATCTCAGCCTCCTTGTCTTTTATTAATATAGCTTAAGCATTCGCATTGTCGTTGAGCATCTTTTCACGTGCGAGTTGGCTGGACTTCTCCACCTTCGAATATTCGACCTTTATCTCAAGACATCTGTTTTTTTCAATTGACAGTGCGACCTGGTGAGATGCAGGCTCATCTCCGTGGCACAGCAGGCAAACCTTGAACACCCTGCACAAATTGTGAGTCATGAGGTTTCCCCAGTCTTGGGTTAACAAGTGTCATGGTGATATTTGGTATCCCATGCCAGATGGGATAAAGGTCGTCATACCAGGGGAAATTATTGGTGACAGGACACCATGGCCTGTTTTGTGCAGGTCTTTGTATTTTTTATTGAACATTTTGTGTAGACTGGACAATGATCAGTAGATATATTCATGATAACAATTAGTGACTCACTATGTGATGCGGTTCCCAACTGACATCCCAAACTTCTTTGAGTTCTTCGGTACTGCAAAGTGGTCTTTCCAGGTGGAGTCATTGCTGAAGATCGATCGAGCAATTACATTCTGGATGGCAGTCTTGTCCTTGCCCAATAGTCGCTCTGTGGTGGTGGTGTGGTCTGCCTTGTTCTCTGAGAAGAGGACTGCACAATTGGCACTGTGTTCCTTCAGCCAAGTGACCAGGAGATCTGTTTGATGGCTAGTCCAGTGAATTATGAACTGGACAGCAGCAGGTACTTTGTAGTGCTCTGTGCTACTTCTAACTGATTCCCCATGGTCGATAACCTTATCAACCTTTTCTCCTCAAGGTTCTAGACCCTTGTGGTCGCTCTACACACCTCTATCTTCTTTCTTCGAGTTGTGATTACTTTTCCCACACTTGTGGCTGATTGTGGCTGAATGTAGCTGCCAGTTGTTTGCCAGTATTTACAGCCACTTGACATAAGCCTCAGAGTCCTCTGTTCTGTTTCCCTCAAGCTTTCTGCGCTTATTGCACATAGCTTCATCTGGAGCACTTTAGTGATTATCCTACCCCCACAAGCTCATTTTGCTTATCACATTCTGATTAGATCTGAATGAGATATGATCACAATGGTTGCAAAATCCCAGCAATATAAAGCATCTGATTGGTCAATCTTATTGCTACATCTTTCAGACGGATCACAGTAAGTCACCAAATTTGGATGGTGTTTCCAAAAGATGTTCTACAGTATGAGTGGTAGTTGCCCTTTGGATTTGGTCAAAAACTACATACACAGCTATCAAAATAAAGTTTCATTACATACAGTCCTTGGCTGAAGCAAGTTTATTACTTTAAATATATAGTAGGGAGATTTTACAAAACTAAATTACAATGTACGATTATGCTGAGATAGCTTTGGTGAGGGCTTCAATGTGTACTGTACTGACTGTCGACATGCCAAAATCACATTACATTACATACAGACCTTTGCTGAAACAAGCATATTATTTAGAATTAAATTCCATAGGGTCACAATGTCACATGGAAAGATACTGATTGTTTGATTCAACTCCTCCAACAGATGTTTCCACTCTAGCAGGAGGATGGTCAAAGATTTATTGATTTTGAATGTGAGTTTGCAAAGCTAGATGAATATCTTACTTAGAGTGCAGGTACGTCAGACGTTCATCACATACCTTCACCAATGCTAACTTTCAGGGCATGTTGAGGTCTTGCATGATGAAGTAAACTTAGGTAAGTGAGCAGGAGTACGTAGTAGATGCGACAAAATTGAAGTTCAATGTTTCAGAGTGTGGAATTCTCATGCACTGACCACACCGCTTACTAATCACTTCTTGTCCATTTCTTTCAAGTCCAACTAACATCAAACATCACATAGACGGTCTCGGTGACCATGCTCTACTCTCCTCTCAATTCGACTGGCACAACTTTGAAGCACTCCAGACCCTTCCCAGCACCTGTCTCTTGCAGAAAAATAAGATGAGGGTGCTGTTGCAGGGCCGCAAGGTGTGTTTTCTGGCCGCTTGGGGATTGTCGGGCCATGTCTGTTTGCCCCCGATACCCCTTCACTGTGGTACTCACCGGGCTCTTGATGTCTCCAACATCATCTGCTTCTTCCCACATCCCTCCTAGTATTGAGGATCTCATAGCAAAGGTTGTCTTGGCATCATCGTCACTAGGCCATTCCACTCAGTCATTTTAGTCTAGGTTAGGTGACAATTTTTGTTTAACAGGCCAGGTTAGGAGGTAAAACAAATGTTAGTCTTGGTTAGGGATATTGGCAAAGCCAGATTTAGAAGTAACTGAGCAATTAGCAGTGGGAAAAATAAGAAAAAATGGGTGATGATCTATGGATGTCAATCATGGAAATATTTTCTTAGTCTGGATTAGAAGGTAAAGATTGGTTAGTCCTGGTTAGGAGGCAAATCATCTGGGTTAGGAATATCAGCGTTAGTAGCAGGCAAATTAATAGTTAGTCCAGGTTAGGAGGCAAATCAATGTTAGTCTGGATTAGGAATATCAGCAAAGTCATTATGGTTAGGATTTCTGCTTTGTTAGTTCTGGTTAGTGTGCTTGGTCATTGGTTAGTATCTGGTTAGGATTAATCTGCTTATTGTGCTTGGTCAACACTGCCACAGTCTGTACAGGGTCTGTCTGTTGTAGTATCTATGTACTCTGTACAATGATTACTAATCAATTACTAATTGACTAAAAAAAATGTCTGACACAGCCACCTGTCTGTACAGACTGTACAGGTCTATATAACAAGGGACACTCTGTAGTCTCTATAAAGCAAAAAGGTTGTGACAACATCCCAACACAACACGATAATGACAGGATGCAACAATGCTGCCTTCATGCCATCTTTATCTTCATGCCACTACAACCATGACATGACAACACCAACAATGACATCACGCACACATGCATGCCCCCTAACAATATATGCATATGTGCAGACAACGACGTGGCATGCTGGCAACATCCACACAATGACAATGATGACAAGCTCTCTCCCTCTCTCACTCTCACCCCATGTCAGACCTGTGTGCCTTCAACAATAATAACGCAATGACGTGAGGGCATGTCATGATGTAACATCAACAACACGATGTCAGTGAAATGATGGCGGCAATGACACAAGCTCCCTCATATGCAATGTCGACAAATGATGTGTCACAATACAACATGTGCCAAAAGGACCAGGGTGAGAGTGATGAGGTGAAGGAAGCAACTTGCCTATAAGTTGTGAGGGAGAGTAGGAAGTTTTTTCCCTCAACATCATGAAAGGTGAGTACTTTTTTTACCTTTGCAACTTGGCTTATTGATAATAAACATCCACTAGCCCCACTGGATTATATGTCCCCTCAAAAGAAGTAAGCAAACTCCACATTAAAAAATCCAAGCTAATGCATAAACTCTGCTATAGCTTAGAATATACTAGGGGCATAAACTCCCTCCTTGCTGATATAAGTAAGGTACTTTTTGCCTCTGACTATGCCAGTTTTCTAATCACCAACCAGTTCAAATGCCAGCTCCAGCTCTCTCAAGCCCCTCTAGCAGCATCAAGGGCTATTCTTTGGTTGATACTAGTGAGTGAAATTTATTCTCACTATGCTACTTAATAACCAGCTCAATCATTGGCTAGCTTCATCCACTCCAAGCCCGGTGATCTAGAAAAAGGTAAGTTGAATTTATTCACATAAAATGAACTTGAAGTATATATAATAGAATTAGGAGCTGAAGCTGCTATATCCACCTCCACCCTGCCATCAGCACTCCCTTAGATGCACTGGCATAAGCAGAGTGGCTCCCACTGGGGAGTCATTTGAGCAATCCAGTGTGCTCAAAGAATTCCTCAAAATCTTGTAGAATCTCGGAAGGGGCAATCTTCTGCAGCATGTTCCAAAACAGTGCAAAGACTGTGCTAGATTTTGAATCTATCCTCAACCAAGTCTTCAGGGAGGCACCCTCAGTACAAACTTGTGGGATCTGCTAACTAAATTCACAATTCAGTGCAATCTTGCCAGAGAAATTAAAATTCCTCATCTGCACACTGTGCTTTTGTGCAATGACTTCCAGACTACAACACCATCAACCCAGTTGATTGGAGGGGGTGCCTTTTTTATGCTTGTCAGCCTGCTTTCATTCCATGAGAATAGTTTCCCATCTCCTCAGGACCCTCTTGCTGTACCACCTTTTGAAAGCCCTGTCAGAGAATAAGGCTCCAGGAGTTCCAGGAGGAAGAGAGTACTGGCAGGGATCCCGCAAACTCCAGCTGCTTGGTCCAACCACTCAACAAGAGCTGCCCTCAAGACTCTTGCCTCCAGCTTTCCCACCTGGTTCCATGCTTTGAACAGCATTCCAATGAAGTGTCAGATGGTCGGGGTTCTGCAACCACTGATCGCAGTCCATTTGATGAACTGGAAAAAGAGGTAAGAGGTTTGCACTGGAGGGTACTGGATGCTTTCCATTACACCAGGTAGCCAGTTTCAAGGCTATGACAGACCAACAATAAGGTTTGTTGCAAGTAGCTTGGGGAAGGTGATAAGCGAAGGAAGCTTGTGGGGGTGGGATAACCACTAAAAGGGACTTGTAGGTCACACTGAAGTCCATTGTGAGTAACTAAGGTAAACACACTCTATCTTTCCGATCATCACAAGTGGCTTGGAAAATGGCAGACCTAGAATCTACTCAACCTTTTCATCTTGACCAATCATAGTGATCGCGCCAAGTTACTTGCATATTCTCCACGTCCCATTAACAAGTGAAGTGCTCTGCAAGGTACGTTCTGTTGAAACAATCAGAGTTAGATTGTTTAGTCATCAGTCTAGAACTTACTTCTAGACTATTCTTTCATTTTCTATGATGACTCATATCTCATTACTTTGGTTATTGATCAGCTTACTGATCATGACCCATTATGACTCATATTCTGTCATTATACAAACACAGAGACTCCATACCTGTGTCGATTGGATTGCTATGAATCAACGACTTTCCATTTTAGGAACTTCTTCTTCCATTACAGAAATCAAATCGTATTCTACTCCAATCCTCCCAATTCCTGCTCCCATTCCTCCTACACCTCCTTCCATTCCTACCACAAATGGCTCCCATTCTGGAACTTCCCTTCAGTCTCGACAAGATTCGTCCCAACCTTTTTCACCTCATCCCCCACCTCCAAGCCAAAGCAGACGTGGTCCAATTCGAAGTGAGTGCCAAAGAAGTCACCATAGAGGTTCCAGAGGGAACAGTGGTTCTTCAAAGCACCTTTGAGTATTATACTGTCGACTGGACTGATCTAGCTTACTGGCCAGTCACATGCGAGCTTGCCTGGTGCACTCGTATTTCATTCAAACCTCACGTCGACTTTGCAACTGAATACCAACGCCTCTCTTCCCCGGTCTTCTTCTCAAAACTGGAGCTTCCCTCTCTTTCCTGGCTGGCTCCAGAGTTTTACAGTAACAGTGCTGAGATGTTTGCCTTTCAAGATGAACATCTATATTCAATACTCACTTCGGTCAGATGGGCTCTGCCCACACAAACTTACGAGGACTACTAGAGCTTGCTTATCCACTGGCAAGGATACGAGATGTTCCATAATGCCCACTTTCCCACCAATTCTCAACAATTGGTAGTTCCGCCATTTTCTTGTCTTTCTGAACTTCCTTTTTATGGAGTTTGAGTCTAAATCAATGGTAGGAAGATATGCTCGGGGAGACATCCCCACAACACAGGAATGGAACACAGAATTTGACCATATGCAGTGTCAGAAGTTCTTGGAGGATCCAAAGAACACCTATTTTCTAGTTCAAGCTTCTTTTCTTATTGATCCTTCTACTAGAGACTGGATGTACGATTGCTTACACCAGATTGAACTTCGCAGGAAATTACATTTAGATCCTGACCCTAACGCTTTCTGCACAGACATTTATGAGGATATCAATTACGTTACTGGGACTCTTCACAATGTCTTACCTTTCAACAGACGAACTCCAGGACCTGTGGAACTTTCTTACAGGAGACCAACAAAAATGGATGCTGGGGTACAGGCACCTCATAAAGGACGTGTCTTTACCTCCCCGCTGGCCTCTACCAGCACAGCTCAGCCTCTATGCATCTGAAAGGCTGCAAAGGCTAGAGCAGCACCATATTAACCCAGATTCAATTATTTTGTACTCCAATTTCTTATCTCTTACCCTCTATGCCAAACTTTTTTCTTACTTCGATCTTTCTTGCTTTTGGTTTCCGGTTCCTAGATTAGCAAATGGGAACCAAGATGAATCCTTTCCTTGAATAGTCAATCCTCACTTTTTTCCAATACTAAACTTTGCGTGTATCAAGAAATTGGTTACAGATCATTCAGAACCAAATACGTTCATAGAAATTTCAACTGCTTACTGGTATCATCATCACCCAAATACCAACAATATCAAAAATGATGGGGAAGCCGGTAATGAAGTCGGCTGACACATTCTTCCAGGGTCCTTCAGGAACTTCTAGAGGTTGCAATTTTCCGGCTGGTGGAAGGTTGGTGGGTTTCATACGCGCACAGCGCTCACAGGCTTTACATTATCATTCTCAATGCCAATCATGTGATCTTCTCTTCTGGAGAGGGCATCAGCTTTTCCCATTGAGGTACCGGGTTTATTCACGAGAGTGTAATCGAATCGGGATAGGTATTGAGCCCATCTGGCTTGTCTCTGATTTAGATCTTGGCTCTTCATGAAATATTGGAGGTTTTTATGATCCGTCCAAATCTCAAAATTGTGCCTAGCACTTTCTAGATAGTGTCTCCATTGTTCGAGCACTAAAATGATCGCGAGCATTTCCTTATCGGCGATGGGATAATTGCGCTGTTCGGGGGTCATGGAGTGTGGCATAAAGGCAACGGGGTGCCATTTGTCATTTTTCAAGGAAGAGAGTACTGCTCCTGTAGCAAAGTCTGAGGCATTGCACTCGATGCGATAAGGGGTCGTGTCGTCTGGATAAGCCAGTACAGATGTGGTGGTAAATCTATTTTTGAGCATATCAAACACTTTTTGTTGAGCCATTTCCCATTTCCAAGGTTGATCTTTCTTAGTTAAGTCGTGTAGAGGTCTCGCTTCCAAACTGTAGTTGGTAATGAAGCGGCGATAGAAGTTAGCTAAACCCAAGAAGCTTCTCACGGCTTTCACATTAGTGGGGACCGGCCACTTAGCAATGCCATCAAGTTTTTCAGCATTCATTGAGATTCCATCACAGGAGACGTCCATGCCCAGCATGTTGACCTTTTGTACTCCAAAGAAGCACTTTTCGGGTTTGACGAACAAGTCGTTCTTCCTCAATCTTTCCAAGACCTTTTTAACCATTTCCTGATGGTGTTTCATATCTCGGTTTGTAAAGATTAAGAGATCATCGATATAAATAATCACTACGTCGTCTATATCCGCGAAGATGTCGTTCATCATGTTCTGGAACGTGGCCGGGGAATTACACATCCCGAAATACATCACGGTGGGTTCGTAGGCTCCAAGATGGCAGACGAAAGCTCCTTTCCATTTGTCTCCTTCTTTGATTCTCACGTTGTTGTAACCCCAACGGAGATCCATCTTGGTGAAGATCTTGCTTCCTTTTAATTTATCTACAATCGAACCAATGAGGGGTAGAGGGTAGTTGTTCTTGACCGTGCCCTCGTTTAGATATCTATAGTCCATGACCATTCGTTTTTTGCCATCCTTTTTGGGAATAAAGAACACTGGCGAAGTTTGTGGGGACTTTGAAGGTCTGATGTAACCTTTGCTCAATTAGTTGTCTATGAAGGCCTTGACTTCATCCTGTTCTACAGGGTTGAGGGGAATCAGTCTCCCCTTTTTTGGTTTTAAATCTGGTTTCAGATCGATGGCATGATCCCATGTTTTCTTTTCAGGCATGCGTTCGCTAGCCTTCTTCGAGAAGATATCCAGATATTCACAATATGCCTCAGGCACTAATTTGAAGGCTTCTTCGGGTTCTATTCCATCTGAAGGTTCTTTTCCTAATCCCTGAACTCGGTAGGAATGATCGATCTCCGATTCATCTAATCGAGATTCGTATATGGTGTTCAAGGCTCGGCAAGAAGAGAGGCATTGATTTAATTTGACTGTCCCTTGTACCCAATCAATTAACGGATTATGTTTGCGTAGCCAGGTGTATCCCAGGATCATTTGATTACATCCTAGGTTGGTCACATCGGCTGTGATTTTCTCACGATGTCCTTGGAAATCCATGATCAGGTCGGTGGTGTAGGCTATGCCTCCTGCCGAGTTGATTGTTCCATCTACGTTGTAAACCGGTACAACAAGTTCAAGGGGTTTCGGGGTATGCGTTGGGCCTTGGTCCATTTGGTGTCTATGAAAACTCCATTTGCTCCGCTATCCAGGAGTGCTGTTATTTCGATGTTTTTGGTTTTTGTAACTATGTCTATTTTTAAGACTAGTTCCCTAAGTGGGCGCATAGTGCAGACTTTTCGCTCAGTCGGGATCTGAGAAGGGGAACTATTTTTATTTTCTTTATAAGCCAAATTCAGCCTCCCTTCCTGGGGAGCACGCTCTTTTGAGGTCGTGGCTTCGGTTGTGTCATCTGGTAGGATACTACTTCAAGACAACAAAGAATCAAGAGAAACATCACTATCTAATACATTGAAACGATTGAAAGAAGAAAAGAAGAAGAAACAGAGGTTGTACTAGCACTATCTAGGCGTCGAGTATGGTAGTCCATAAGTAAACTATTTTTTTGTTTTATAGGAGAGGGAGATCTCGTACCCGATACAGTCCCCCTTACTCTTTTCCCTGAGTCACATCGAGATCACGAAAATAAGCTTGCGCCGCTTCCAAGTCCATTCCTTGTATCACCTTTTCCCAGTTGGGCGATGGTGCGGCGCATTGGTTTGTTTTGGCAGTTCCTTCTGCCACTCACACATTTTTGGACTTGTATTTTGGGCATTCCTTTCTATGCCCACCTCTAGAGAATCCACAGTCTTTACATCTCGTCGAGGGTTTTTTGCACTCTTTTGCACGATGTCCATCTCCTCCGCAGTTGTAACATCCCAGAGACGTTTTTCGGACGTCAGTAGTAGTTACGGTGGTGTCAATGTCCATAGCATTGGGGTCACAACAAGAGAAAGAGGAAGTGGAACGGGTTTCGAATGCTTCAATGGCATTGGCATATTTTTGCATTGTGGCAATGAATTTGGATATTGCCGTAGGTCGCTCGCCTTGGAGAAACATATGTTTGATAATCTCCTGTCGACTGTTCCTTTCTAGCAAGGCAATCCCTCAGGCTATCATTGGATCACATCTAGCTTGATCATATAGGGCAAGCCAACTGGTTAGGAAGACTTGTGTGCTTTCTTTTGGACCCTGCTTTTTATCCATTAATCGTCAAAGGGTGATGTCCCTTTCATTGCCAATTCGGAACCGTCCATCCATCAAAGTTTCGAGGTCATCTGGATTTGGCCAAAGATGATCGGCAAGACCTCGGCATTTCTTCAACTCATTTCTGGCCCAGGTGCCAGCACCATTTTTGTCCTTTTCTCCGATATCTCCTACTCGTGAGAGAATGGCCAGACATCCCTTTTTGTTAGACGTGAAGGTGTCAGGGTTGACTTCGATCCATGCCTTGAAGGAATCTCTGGGACTGCAACCGGCAACCACAGTCCGGTCCTAAACAGTCACGGTCCAGTCTAGTTGCCAGTCTTGCCAGTAGTCCTAGACCGGACTTCAAAACACTATAAGTGCCCACCTCAACCTCACTCCAAGACGGGATTCTTGTCAGTGTCCTGTATTGTCCTTGTGATAGTGAGACTCCAATCATACGCTTCATTGTCTTGATGACCTTGTGATAGATCATTCTCTGGTATCTGATCCCCCTCGCTATGAGGAGTAGCATTTGCAACTTCCTGACGTGCAGAATTTGTTCGGAGTCGAAGGATGTGGGGGATGAAAACCGGCTGCCAACAGCTTGACTCAATATCGTAAAGGTGAACCTGGTCGTCTTTTAGATCAGAGAGTTCTGGAAGTGTAACCCTTGTTTGTGATTCAAACAGTTCGTATAAATGCAAAGCATAGTGTGAGTCACCACTATTTGGAGTCCGTTGTGGTTCTTCAAGGGCAGCACCAATTAACTCGTTGTGGAGATTCTGGTCCAGTGCTGCAGCTTGGTGAAGTCTCACAGAAGTGGGTATTGATGCAGTTTTCAGGATATATGGGGTAAATGACATGGTTGTGACTGCATTCCTGCGAGGTGGTATGGTCACCATCGAACTGGGGGGGCTGGGGATGGATTTTGAGGGTGGAGGGTTGGAGCGCTCACAAAGTGGCATGAAACACGATTCAGGCGAAACAAATACATACTCCATGAATGACAGTTCAACAGATACATCCAAGTTAATGCTATGGTGCTATTGTATGACGGAGTACTATTGTGTGAGGGAATAATAGAACTGTTTGTTCCAATACTTATTGAGCCAAAACTCAGTGCCAGTGCAAAGCTCATAACTAGTGTGGATGCTGAGGTGTGCATTGGCTGTCTTACCGAAGTGTGGGATAATCTGTGCAGGTGAGCAGAGATGAACCAAGGGAACCACGTCTCCGACACACAAACCGTCCCTTCTTGTTGCGCGTTTTAGAGAGTGTAGACCTGACGCGGCGTCGATTGCAGGGGAAATGTTGAGACATTCAAGTTGTACGTATGCGAGAAATGTGTTGATGCCAAGCACACGAAAAACTAGGCGTAGTTGAACTACTAAATGCCCTATAATTTGAATCCATCATGAAGTCAGCAAGACGGGAAAATGGACTATATGAGTGCACCATTCAAGCCACCAGCAGGCCAGTTACTGGTGCCAATAGCTGTTGGGCTGATGATCGAACAATTGTGATGTCCAGAGGGATAGCGTTGCGAAGGGGGAGCAATGATAAGGGTTTGAGGAGGTTCCACTGATTTGGAATTGTGCCAAGTCCGTAATTGTACTTGTATTTTCGACCAGATTTGGACCTTCTGCATCAGAAGGATGGAACGAGACACATTCAGTCTCTGTCCTGCTATGGCATGGGGTTCGCTATTTGAACAGCAGTCCAAACATCCATTGATGGCGTCATGCAGGTCAGGAAGCTTGAAGTATTCTGAAGCTTCGATGATATTCATGCTGAAAGTGTTGAAATAGATAGATCTAGAATTTATTTCTAGACTATTCTTTCATTTTCTATGATGACTCATATCTCATTACTTTGCTTATTGATCAGCTTACTGATCATGACTCATTATGACATCATCCGTAGTACATATGACTCAGTGCTTATATATCATGATAAGAGTCCTATACGCTATTGGCTAGACTCTTGTGGAATATTCCACCACATTCTATATACCATAACATCTACAAACACATCATGTAGTATATAAGATGGACTGAGACGTCCATTCAATCTAAGTTGTTTTACACCACTTCTTTCACTACTCTCATCAGCAAACTCTATCAAGTTACTTCTCTCAATCCATTCATACATTCCTAGTAAGTTTTCTACTAGAGATTCACTTCCCTATTATCTTTCCTCTACGGTTCTACTTTGAACCTCTCGGCTGCACTATTAGAAGTTGTATAACTTCTGAAGGTTATTTGCCCCACCTTGATAACGAGTATCACGTCAGATATACAACACAGAGTCTACTATACCTGTGTTGATGGCTACTCACATCACGCGCTCTGAGTGGATTGTGATGAATCAAAGACTTTCCGCTTTGGAACGTTCCCGTCAGACTCCACAGAGCACTGACAAGTCTTTTTCCTCAGGTCTTACCAGACCTCGAGAGCTTTACGTTCCACCTGGTAGGCGCAGAGTCCTTGGACGATCTGCCCCAACCTTCACATCTAGGAACCGACCGTTCATCCCATCTCCTCTTCACTCTCAGTCCTTTCGTTCTAACTGTTCAAACTCGTCACCTGTCATCTCTTGGCACCATTGACTATCTCGACGACCAAACATCTTATGGCAGGGAGTCATCGATGATTCTCTTTACCTCAAGTGTCCAGACTGTGGACGCCCTTCACGATCTGCTTCCACCTGTAGCAACTGCTCTTTCCACCTTCCTACGTTCTTTTATACGAACCAACAGTTCTCTAGAGAGAATAGGATCCGAGCAACACAGAATGCCAGAGGCTTTAGCAGAGAATACAGAAGAAATTGTCATTCCTCTCCTCACCCAAATACCAGTATCGCTTTATTTACTTCGTCCCCAACAGTCTTCTACTCCCATCGACTCCTCTTCAGGACCTGATCAATCAGTTCCGAGACCTTCAGCTCCAATAGCTGAATCTTATCCCGCAGCGCCTGAAAATCGCTGGGATACCGAGCATGACTCAAATGGGTGGTATACAGGACCTACTCCTTGGGACAGTACTTCTCCTACTGAATACCGACCTACCTCACCAGTAATTCCTCCATACTACTGAAGAGACTAAGACAGACGACGAAGAAGAATCTGCTGACTTTCGTCAATTCCTATCCGCTCTCGATCACTTAGGAATCAGAGATCTTCTCATCCCATCAAACGAGTTACTTTTTATCGAAGGACCAATCCCTCTGTACCAACCTGGTACATCCTCTATAGCCGAAATCGAATCATATCCTCAGGAAATAATTCCAATTCCCGCTCCTCTACCTCCTACACCTCCATCCTCACCAGCCAATGGCTCCAGTTCTCGAAATTCCTTACAGTCTTGACGAGATTCGTCCGTCCCCTTTTCACCACATCCCCCACCTACAAGCCAAAGCGGATGTGATCCAATATGAAGTGCAGGCTCATGAAGTCACCATAGATATTCCGGAAGGAATGGTGGCTCTCAAATGCTCCTTTGAATGGCACATTGTCGACTAGTCAGACCCAGTGTACTGGCCAAACACCTGCGAGCTTGCCTGGTGCACTCGCATTCCTTTTAAACCTCACGTTGACTTTGCCACAGAATACCAGCGCCTCTCATCCCCGGTTCTATTCTTGCAACCGGAGCTTCCCCTCTTACCTGGCTGGCTCCAGAGGAATACAGTAACAGCGCTGAGACATTCGTCTTCCAAGACGAATCAACTTATTCACTTCTCACTTTGATTGGATGGGCTTTTCCCACACAACATTACGAGGACTACTTTGTCGAGAGCTCGCTCATCCACTGGCAAGGATACAAGCTATTTCATAACCACCATTTTCCCACCAACTCTCAACAGTCAGTGGAGCTACACTATTCTACGGTCTTTCCAAACTTCATTTCAAAGGAGTTCGAGTCTAAAACAATGGTAGGATGGTTTGCCAGGGGAGAAATCCCCACTATATAGGAGTGGAATGCGGAATTTGACCATGTGCAGTGGACAAAGTTCTTGGAGGATCCGAAGAACGCTTCTTTTTTAGTTCAACCCTCTCTTCTCATTGATCCTTCCACTAGAGACTGGATGTATGATTGCTTACACCAGATTGAACTTCACAGGAAACTTCATTTAGATCCTGACCCTACACAGTTCCGCACAGACATTTACGTGGACATTGATTACGTTTCTGGTACCCTTCACGATGTCCTACTTATCGACAGAAGAACTCCAGGCCCTGTGGACTTTGGTCCCAGGAGACAAACAAAAGTGGATGTTGGCATACAGGCACCTCATAGAGGACGTGTCTTTACATCCCCAGTTCCCTCTTCTTCCTCAGCTAGGCCTATATGCTTGCGAAAGGCAGCTAAGATTAGAGCAGCACCATACTAAACCTGGTAGTTCTCTTGTACTTTATTCAAATCATCTTTCTCTCCTCCTCCATGCCAAAGTTATTCCATATTTTTCTTTTTCTTACTTCCAATTTCCGACTCCTACCTTAGAAAATGGAGATCATCGAGTTCCTGATTTTCCTTGTGTATTAAATCCTCATTTCTTTCCAACACTCTACTTTGAGTTTATCGAGAAAAATGTTTCTGAAAACCCAGAACCAAATACACTTTCCCTTCTTCCTTCTGTTCTTTGGGACAGTCGTCACAGAAATACGAACTTTCCTAAACAAGACAGGATATGGATCTGGGATTCTCATGCCTTAGAGGATCAAACTGAGGATTACAAAATCACACGGGTTGTAAGAAGAAGACTTTGGTTACAAAGATGAGTTAAGAGGAGAACAGATTTGATGAAGAAATACTTCGATACTTTGGCTCATGAAGAAGAGGCTTCCCTTCAAAGTCATGATTCGGATGCACCCTCTTATCCGAGTCACGAGACTTCTGAAGACAAAGACATGGAGGACTCACTGATTTATTCGGATGACGAGGATCACACAGATGATGATGAAATGGATCGAGGTTCAACACCTCTCGGTTCTGGACAAGTCACGCCTCACAATGTGTACTATCCACTAGATGATGAAGAAAACATTTTGCTATCAGATCTTCCCTCTTCTCTTTTCATATCTTATGCAATCAATGCTGATCTCTTTGATCCTTTCTTACAGATCCTATCTTTTTCTTTTTAGATCATCATTTCTCATCATGACCGCTCTTCCTACCAATTTCATCGTTCCACAAGAAGCAACTGCTCGCATTCCTGTTCTTGTTGGTTCCTCCAACTATCAGCAATGGATCACCTCTATCCAAGGTCCTCTCCAAATGCTTGGTGGCTGGAAAATTGTCAATGGGGATATTACATACACTGCCCAACAGAACGCAGCTGATCGCACCAAATGGGAACTCATAGATGGCAAAATCTTGGGTTTCCTCTCCACTGTCGTTTCTTTGGAGTTGCAAACACAGATTGTTTGGGACTATGTTCCTATCGGGACTGTCAACCAACCTTCCATTGCCCACACCTTTTACCAAAAGCTCAAATCTCTTTTTTCGGTAAAAAAGGAATCCCCAGGCAATTTATGATTTTTTCCGATCTTCTTTATATGCAGATCGAGATGAACAAGTTTTCTGAAGGTCTCTCTACCATCACTTCCCAGTTCACACAGCTTGATGCGGCTGGACTCATTGTCCCAGCACCGCTTAAAGCTATGATTCTCCTTTCCTGCCTCCCTTCCTCTTTCGATGGCATGATCTCTCATGCTATACAGACTGTCTCTGAAGCCGATTTCACAATTGACAACCTCCTTCCTCAGATCTTGAAGGAGATTAATACTCAGAAGTCTGGTCTCCAGTCGACGAAGAGCCTTGCTCATCGTCTCTCTGCTTCTCCTTCTTCTTCCCAATATCCACCGCAACCTCAGGCCAATCGCACTTTGGCTCTGAAATGTGGACCAGGACCACAACGTCCCTGGAACTCTTACAACAATGGACTCAGGACCTCCCTCTTTTCCTGGTCATTTTAACAATGATCAGAGCTCTGGACGTGGACGTGGGGGGTTTAGAGGAGGACGAGGACGAGGAGACAACGCTCGTCGAGGAAAACATCATGCTGACAATTTCAATAAACGTCAAGATAGAAAGAAAGGGAAAGGACGTGCCAACAATGTTGTTGGGTTTGCTAACCTGACTTCATCTGTTGACACCGAATCCATGATGATAGACGATACCTCAGATACCGCCACCATCATACCACAAGAAGAACAGAGTTCCGTCATGGAATATGACGAGTTTCAAGACGAGTACATGGTTACTCTTGCCAATGAAGAAGATATGTCCTCACTGTACAACAATTCCGGATGGGATTCACCTTCCAAGCAAATGCAACAAGTACAATCTTCACTTATGGAAGATGTTTTGATCACTAATGAGTCCTTACAGACTCAAGACAGTTTGTCTTTTACTGCCTCTACCTCGAAACAACCCGTTTACGAGAGACAACAGCAGGACTATTGATTCTTTAAATGAATCCCTGCATGGCGAGAAAGTGCCTGGGTTAGTGGAAGCTACCACAGAGATGATCGGAGAAATTCGGATGGTACCTGGAAACATGGTTTAGATTCCAGAGATTTTGTCACACATTCGAATGATTTTGTACCCGACATAGACGACTGGGGGGACAATGATTGTTCCTCTTATGATAATGATGATTACAGTTCTCACTGTTACCAGATAGGATCAATTAAGAAGATCTTGAGATCAAATGATTTTTTCAAAAATCATTGGTTAATCGATTCTGGTTGTTCTGATCACATTACCCCTTACTGTTCTGACTTTATGGTCTTGGGAGATGATGTAAAATATGCTTGAATCACTGATGGATTGACCATAAAAATAACAGGACCTGGAACGATTTTCCTTAAAGCATCTTTTGGAAAGAAACCAATCACTTTAACTGGTGTATGGTTATCACCTGATGCATCATGCAGACTATTGTCTACCAATCAACTAGCCCACCAAGGCTATACATTTCATATCGGAAAATCAACTGATGTCTTTGACAAACAAGGTCACCATTTAATCCGGGCTACTGCTTCATTTCCTGGTGATATTCTTCATTGGTTTCGGTCTTCTCCGATCACTCCAAGTGAAGTTCATACCTTGTTGGATATTTCCTCATCATAACTATGGCATCATCGTCTTGGACATTGCTCAGACAATGCTCTTCGACATCTTGCCTCTTCCACTACTGGACTTCCTAAACTTTCCTTGAAATCTCAAATTTCTTTGCCTCCTTGTCATGGCTGCCAAGTCGGCAAATCCCACGAATGACCTCTTGGTCCTTTAGACAAATGTTCTTCCCATGTTCTTGGTCTCGTTCACATGGACCTTATTGAGCTTACTGAGTCTCACACTCGTGCTCGCTGGATTCTCACTTTTATTGACGATTGTTCTGCTTTCACTTTCCTTGCTTTTCTCCATCGCAAGAGTGACACTGCTTTGCGGTTCCGTGAGTTGGTTCTCCATGCGGAGTCCCTCACTGGTCTTTCCGTTACCTCTGTACATTCGGACCATGGAGGGGAATATCTTGGACAAGATCTTTTATAGTTCTTCACGTCCAAAGGTATCTCTCGACAATACTCTGTTCCTCATCTACCACAACAGAATGGTAGAGCAGAGAGATTCAATCGAACTATCATGGAAAAATCCCAAGCTATACGTCTAAATGCATGTCTACCAAATTCATTCTGGCAAGACACATGTGAAACAGCATTACACATCTACAATAGACAACCTATGCGTCGTCATAAGTGGAACACTCCTGCTGAGATTTTCTTAGGAAAGAAACCTGATATTTCTTACTTCTGAGTATTCAGTTGTAAAGCCTATGTGTTTATTCCTAAAGATATACAACAGAACAAACTCTCACCTAAGGCTGAAGAAATGATCTTCATAGGATATAAACAAGGATCTAAAGCTTATCGCTTTTATTGTCCAACACATCGATGAGTCTTTATCTCCTTGACAGCTACATTCAATGAAGGAAATTTCCCTTATTGTTCAAAGAAAGTAACTCCAATAGACAAACTTTCCTCTATTCCTATTACCTCTTCAAATATTGAAGAAGAAGCTTTGACGACTGGTACAGAGGATCAAGGAACAAGAAAATATCCTGATCAGATTATCTCATTTCCAATGAATCCTCAAACTGCTATCCAACAACCACTTCCAATACAACAATTACCAAATAGATCTATAGATCATTTGAGACATTCTTCACCACCTTCTTCAAAAGGATTTCCTCAAGATTACTGGGATTTATTCCAAGCACCTGAAGATGTACCTATTCATTCAAATCTTCCTTCATTATTGAATCCATTTGATGATAGTGAAGAGACATCAGAAACTATTCAACCAAATCTTCCTTTTGGAACTTACCCAGACCATCATGGACAAAGAAGAAAAATTCAAGAAACTTCTATTCGTCGACATACTTCTCCAGAATGTGTTCATCAACACAAATGACGATTACTCAATCGATATACAGATGAAGGAGAAGAATTACCTGATCTCCCTAGAGGAACCAGAGATATTCCTACAGACGAACAAGAAGAAGAAAATATTCAAATGTTCTATGAACAGAATCCTTCTTATCCACGACCACCTTGGTTTGCTCCTAGAAGATTACCTTCTGAAACAATCCCTGAATTTAGAGCTCGACCTCATATATATCACCTTACAAAAGTGATACAAGAAGAACCGAGGACTCGATCACGAGTATCTTCTAGAGTTCCTATCAAATGTTTCCTACCAGACAATACCTATGGAGATCGAACTCCATTAGAGATAGAGAGTGACTTGTCTCGACCAGAAACTCCTATGGAAACGATTCAGGAGGAGTTATCTCCACTTTCTCCCCTTACTCCAAGTATGGATCAAACTCCACATCCGGAAGATCCCGTCCCTACCTTGCATAGAGATGATGATATGAATGAACTATATGAACCATTGGCACAACATTTTAGTGCTAAATGGGTTTGTCAACACTTTGCTGCCACTACCATAGCAATTGGTAAAACTCCAGTATATTACCGAGACATAAAGAAATTATCACCGGCAGATCAAAGAGATTGGCAAAAAGCTATGGAAGAAGAGATGATATCTCTTAAAGACCGACATGTTTGGGATCTAGCAGATTTACCATCAGATCGTAAACCTATCACGGGAAGATGGGTATATGTAACAAAGAGCAACAGTTGCAAAAAAGCTCAATATGTTGCAAAAGGCTTTACACAAATCTATGGAATAGACTTTGAAGAAACCTTTTCCCCTGTTGCATGGTTTGAAACTGTCAGGCTTCTCCTAGCCTTAGCAGCCCTAGAAGATTGGGAGATCAAAGCCTTAGACATCAAGACAGCCTTTCTCTTTGGAGAACTCGATGACAACGAGAAGCTCTATATGGTTCAACCAGAAGGTTTCATCAAAAAAGGAAAAGAAAACAAAGTTTGTTGTTTACGAAAATCCATTTATGGACTCAAACAAGCTGCCATCAAATGGAACAAAGCTCTACATAAATCCCTTGTAGAAATGGGATTCAAACGTACAACATCGGACCCTGGTGTCTACATCAAATATATAGGCAAAGACAAGATCATTTTCGTAGTATACATTGATGATGCTCTTTTTATGGGTTCCAACCTCAAACTCATTGATCATCACATGAAGATCTTTACAGATCGCTGGGAATCACGGATACTTGGCGATGCTAAAGAATATCTTGGCATGCGCATTACCAGAGATCGAAAGAAACGAACTCTGAGACTTGATCAAATTTCCTATGCTGAGAAAGTCATTGAAAGATTCCAGCTAAAGAATTGTAAACATGCTTGTACACCACTTCCTTCTGGATATAATCCAAATCCTAATGATGGGAAAGAAGATCCAAAACGATGATCTCAGTATCAATCTGTGATCGGATCTCTTCTTTATATCATGCTTGGAACACACCCAGACCTGGCTTATGCCGTAATCAAGATGTCACAATTTTCCGCAAATCCTTCTGAGGATCACCTCAATCGAGCACTCTATATTGTTTGATATCTTGCTTATACCAAAGATGTGTCTATCACATACAATGGATTTGCAAAGGATGCGAGTTTCACTACATATTGTGATACTGATTGGGCTGGTGACCTTGAAACAAGATGATCAACAACTGGCTATTGTATCTTCCTTGCAGACGCTATCGTTTCCTGCAGTGTTCAAGACGTCAGAAAGTTGTTGTCTTATCTTCTACAGAAGCGGAATACATTGCCATGACTGAATCAGCCAGACAATTAGTTTGGATTCGAAATCTCTTTAAAGAGATAGGTCATGAGATTCATCATCCTTTACCGCTAAACTGTGATAATCAAGGAGCTACTATGTTCTTAGCTGAAAACCCTGCTCAAGAAGGACGTTCAAAACATATAGCGATTAAATATCACTATATTCGTGAAGCGGTTCAAGAACATAAACAATTAGAATTGTTCTATGTCCCTACACAAGATCAATGGGCAGACATCTTTACAAAGAATGTCACCTTTGACAAGTTTCGACTTGGATGTTTACGGCTTGGTCTAACCAACTATCCACCCAAGATCTAATACCATTGTGATCATCATCTCAATGAGGAGGAGTGTTGAAATATGATAGATCTAGAATTTATTTCTAGACTATTCTTTCATTTTCTATGATGACTCATATCTCATTACTTTGCTTATTGATCAGCTTACTGATCATGACTCATTATGACATCATCCGCAGTACATATGACTCACATATGACTCAGTGCTTATATATCATGATAAGAGTCCTATACGCTATTGGCTAGACTCTTGTGGAATATTCCACCACATTCTATATACCATAACATCTACAAACACATCATGTGGTATATAAGATGGACTGAGACGTCCATTCAATCTAAGTTGTTTTACACCACTTCTTTCACTACTCTCATCAGCAAACTCTA